>DWRA01001323.1:0-17569 GCA_018250295.1 Spathilepia clonius
AAGGGAGATAAACTTAACGAGGCATTCCAACTTAGTCCTCAGGGGTAGCAACGCATCTGTGGTCGACTTCAGTTGGTGTTCTAGTCTTATCTGGGGTGGATCACAAATGTCCATGGGCGGCAGTTGCCACCTACCATCAGGTGAACTGCATCCTCGTTTCTACTCCATTATATAAAAAAAATCCTATCCCCGTCCTATCCCCGCCATTATACGACCTTTAAATTGGATACCAGATTGACCATAAGCATACATGCCTAGAAAATTCAGTCGAACAATATTTTTTCTTGGTCATAATCTAATAGGCGGCCCTCTTCAAACACTATTAAAACGTTGAATTTTGTTTATTGCATCAAAAAACAAGATAATTATGTTAATGTCGATGTAAACTACATTCCTGGATATAACTAATTTACTTTACTAGAGTAGTAAGAGATACTTCAGTAAAAGTTAACACGACCAAGTTTCACTTACTTGTCACTTCTGAGTGTGATTAATGAAGGAACCATGTTGATTTCCCTAGCTGCTATGTAAAAAGTAATTGTTTCTCGTAAAAACGCGTGGGGTGTTAATTAAGCGTGCATTTTGTACATTCGTGCAGTCACCTGCTTAATAAGAACTAATAGAGTGGGTTCGTTAGTGGTGTCGGGTTACCGGAGGGGTAACTGTGACGTAGCCCTTGTGGGTAGTCGACTGCACTTCACTTGACTCTAATTGTGTCGGATATTGTGCTTGTTTTTTGTGTGTACAATTTATATGTGACACGGCACATTGTGCTACATCGTTTTTTGGCGTAAACTTCGTACTTCTAATTATTTCTGCCTTACAGTATTGTTAAGTTGCTGTGTTCTAGTTTGAAGGCAGTGATACTTACAAGTGGTACGACTTGGTCCTAGGGATGGGTAAAGTATCTTTGGTCGATTTCGTGTAGGACTCCAATTATTCATGGTTGATCACATACGTCTTACTGCAATGACCTCTTAACATCAAGTGGACGGCTTGCTAGTTAATTAATTAATTAATCGTTCTTCAATTATTTAGAAATTATTTTCATTCCCATGGTACTGGTGTATGTAACACATACATATAAATTGACATAATAAAAAACTTGTTGAAATTAAAACAGTATTCTGAAATATTACAAAATTTTACCTTTAAACCGACCTTTCACAACCCTCGATGACATTTTACAAGTATCAGTCATAAAGTCTCATGGGTATTTATGATTTTATTGATTTATTATACTAATTTTACTAATATTCTCGATAAAATTGTATATGACAAAACTTATAACTTTGCTTTTATATAACAAAACAAAATAATTTGTTTGTCCCCAGATACAACATCACGCAGGAAGGAGATCTTGTGATACGCGACGTGTCGTACACGGACGTGGGCACGTACCAGTGCTACGCTAAGAACAAGTTCGGGGAGAAGTCTGCTTTCGGATCCCTCACTGTCAAGAGTTAGTTTTGTTTTACTACTGTAGATTATTTGTTTTAAATATTAAAATAAAAACAATTGTATTTATTAAGTATAAAAGTATAGGTTATGTTATTAAACCAATGAATTTATTTTATAAACACTGTTATCGACAACATAAGTGTCTTACGTTAAAAACTTCTGGATGCTCTGCTGGATCTTTACTGAAATAATTTCTGTGGCTTGGAATATTTTTCTTATATTTAGACTCATTTTGGACAATACAAGTAATTTTCATATGAAATAAATTGTTTGTAAACTTAAGTAAGAATAAAACTTTAACAATTACATGTATTAAAAATATCATAATTTTAGTAATTGTAAATTTATTTTTGCAGATTAATACTTTTATTTATACACTCCGCTAATAAATACAATGAAAACAACTTTAATACTATAGGGCGTTCGACGCCTTTTTATTGCATTTCCATTTCGACACGGTGGTGTTGCAATAGATCCAGTGATCAGGAAACATTATCATTCGGAATTTGCAACTAATCCCTAAATATCGCCGACAGAGCGCACCGTGATAACGGACAAGCCGGAGCACTACGAGGTGGCCGCGGGCTCGTCGGCGACCTTCCGCTGCAACGCCAACGCGGACGACTCGCTCAAGCTCGACATCGTGTGGCTCAACGACGGCCAGCCCATCGACTTCGAGAACCAACCTCGTTTCCGCATGACCAACGACTACTCGCTGCTCATTTCGGACACCACAGAGTTGGACTCCGGAGAGTATACGTGCATAGCGAGGACCGCTATTGATGAGGCCCGTGCACAGGCCACGCTCACTGTGCAAGGTGTGTAAGCTGTTAGTTTTGTGTAAATCATCTGGGTGATATTGCTCTCGCATAGCCTTAATCTCGGCTCCACTGGATTTCGTAGGAGGCGACCAAAAGATAGCAAATTTTTTTTTTAGATAAATATTCCTTGTTCATTTTGTTTGACAAAATTACAGTTAGAAATTTGTACTTTATTTTATATGATGTCCTAGAGACATTAGACAATGATACTGCACTGGTTCTCTTGGGGTTCCGCCAAAGAAGGCTTATGTTTTAGCCTCTACCTTTTATATTTGTAAATTTCTTTACAGATGTAAGTGTTTGAAATACCAAATCCTGTTTGATATACCAAAACCCTTAAAACCTTGATTTATGTACTATGAATACATAAATAATTGAATAAGTGCTAAATTGTATTACAACCATATACACACGGATATCATGGCTGGCAGATGTTCCGAACGCGCCCGCGCTGGACTCGGTGGACTGCAAGGCGAGGGTGGCGACGCTGCACTGGCACTCCATGGGCGACAACCGCGCGCCCATCCTGCGCTTCTCCATCCAGTACAACACCACGTTCACGCCCGACGCCTGGGACCTGGCCAGCGACGGCGTGCCCGCCATCGACTCCTCGTGGACGGTGGAGCTCAGCCCCTGGGCCAACTACACGTTCCGCGTGCTCGCCTGGAACAAGATCGGGCCCTCCGCGCCCTCTGCGCACTCCGCCGTGTGCACCACGCAGCCCGACGTGCCCTACAAGAACCCCGACAACGTGGAGGGCAAGGGCCGCGAGCCCACCAACATGGTCATCTCCTGGACGGTGAGCTCCTGCCCTTCCATCTTCGATGCAAATGCATATTAAGATTTTATTTCGAAAAAATATTTTATAAAATACATATATTATTCATATATTAATCCGTTTTAATCTGTCTTTGTAGAAAATGCCTCAGATCGAGCACAACGGCCCCGGGTTCTACTATCTGGTGTCGTGGCGGCGCGACATCACGGGCCAGTCGTGGAGCGACCACCAGGTTCTGGACTGGCAGCAGACTGAGCTTGTGGTGCCCAACACGCCCACATTCCAGCCCTACAAAATCAAGGTATGTGTAATTTTGTCTGTCTTACACGCTTCAAACTGGAATACAGTAGCACTTAACACTATTATTATTAGGTAGATAAATAGTCTTAGTATAACATTATTACATATTTTCTGCCATATTTAAATGTGTATTATTTCTTTTTATAGGTAGTCGCAGTGAACTCTAAAGGTACATCGAATGTGGCACCAGTGGAAGTTCTCGGCTGGTCTGGAGAGGACACGCCGCTGCAAGCGCCCACCAACTTCACCCTCGTGCAGGTCACCGCCGGCACCAGCGCGGTGCTCAGCTGGAACCCTGTACCACCCGAATCGGTTCGAGGACACTTCAAAGGTTACAAGATACAAACCTGGACAGATGGTGAAGAGGACAGAATCAAGGAAATTCTCATCAAGGCGGATGCTTCCAGTGCTCTGGTCTCTAAGTTCAAACCGTTCAAGAAGAATAACGCTAAGATATTAGTGTACAATGGAAGGTTCAATGGACCCCCCAGTGAGACCCTAAGCTTTGTCACTCCCGAAGGCAAGCCCGGCACAGTCAAGTCCTTTGAGGTGTACCCAATCGGATCATCAGCGATGCTTCTCAAATGGGACAAGCCGGTCGACGAAAACGGAATTCTCACTGGCTACAAGATCTATTACCAAAAAGTGACTGGCACGGACTTAGGACCGTTGCAGGAAAGGAAGAAAGAAATCGATCCTAAGTTCGATCGCGCAAAGTTGGCAGGTCTCGAACCCAACACGAAGTACAGGATCGAGATCCGGGCCAAAACTAAGGCCGGCGAAGGCGACAAGTATTACGTTGAGCAAACAACTAAAGCGGTTGTCAACTCTGTCCCCGATATACCCGTGTTCGAAACTAGTACTCTACCTGCTAAGGAGGGCACTGCTCATATTCTAGTCCGTTGGATTCCGTCCCTGGATGGGCACGCGGGTACCCACTTCGTCGCGTGGTACAGGCTTAAGGGTCATCCTGACTGGTTAAGGAGTAATGAGGTGACTGAGGATGACTATGTTATCTTGACCGGCCTCGAGCCGAGCCAAGTATACGAAGTGAAGGTAACTGCGCACGATGGAGAGTACTTCAGTACCAGTGAAATCAAGGATGTAGATACTACTATCGGTGAGTAAAATTATTCTATACATGGTGTCAAGGTAATATTTGCTTAATTCGTTCAAGTTTATTCTATCTGAACCCTTTTGTTTCGGTACAATTTTACCATAAAAAAGTAATGAATATTTTTCGGAAAGTCCTTAATTTTGCATATTTAATATAATTTGATTGAATCAAGTTTTTATAATCCAAAATAATGTGTACCTGAAAATGCGTACCAAAAATAATAATTTTATATATTTAATATACGAAAGTTGCCGTTTCGGACTGCATTATTTATTAAAACAAAACGTACTCGTGAATGATTACGTAGACGCCCCGATGATAATGCGCGACGAGGGCATGGCGACGGCGGGCTGGTTCATCGGCGTGATGGTGGCGCTCGCGTTCCTGCTGCTGGTGCTGGTGCTGGTGTGCGTGGCGCGCCGCAACCGCGGCGGCAAGTACGACGTGCACGACCGCGAGCTGGCGCACGGCCGCCGCGACTACCCCGACGCGGGCTTCCACGAGTACACGCACCCGTACGTACGCACGTGCGACACGAGCACTAACCTAAAAGATGCCCGCCCTTCCTACATTGCACCGCTCGCCGAAAAATGAGGTTCTATTCACAGCGACTATGCTCGTGGCGGTTCTCCACGGTTCGCTTTGCAAGCACGTTTCTGCCACAGACGTGCAAAATTTTCTCGGTATTCTCGGAACGTTTTGACGTGGGAATCCTAAAAAAGGTACAAAAAGAGCTCTCCCCCATAGCCGGTGATTGGTTAATGACTCCTCTGGTGTTGCCAATATCCATAGGCCACAGTTACTACGTTGCATGAGGTAGCCAGTCCATTTGCCTTAACTTTAGGTGAAATATGAAGCAAGACACTCCTATGGACGCTTCATGTATACATACGTAAAAACAACATAAAAGAGATATAGAGACATAATACGTGCGTGCGTGTCTACCAACAACACATTTACAAGTCTATTTAACTCATAGAAAACAACTAACTAATTCCTGAAAATACTAAAGAACAACATAAACTCAACTCTATTAATTCTACTATTTTTCTGCATTATGTAATACATAAAATATATATTGCTGTTTCTCTTAATAGTTAAAAAATGTGATGTAACATAAACATGAATAACATTTCAGATTGGATAACAAATCGCGGCACTCGATGAGCAGCGGCACGAAGCCGGGCCCCGAGAGCGACACCGACTCCATGGCTGAGTACGGCGAAGGAGAAACAGGTTAGTCCCAACTGTCCTTTACCTTTCGTTAAATTTCTAGTAAATTTCCATCTTGAATCATATGTTGCAGTAAGATTGATTTTCGTCTGCATGTAATCTGTTGCTATTTTTTGTATTTTTCTTTTTGATTTTATTTTTTACAATTAATTTCATGTCCATTACAAACCTAATTCAATAGTTTCCAAATAGATATATTTATGAAGCTTTTATATTTTAGTTACCCGTAACACGGCTGTTGCATTCTACTAATGTGTGTGATTATTTACATTTAAAACTTATACATTTTCTTAACGCATTAGTTGCAATGTATCAGTCATGTTATTTTCATGCATGTGCTCACAGAACAGATATCGAGTACAAATGGTATATATGAATGTGATAATTTTAGAGTAGATTATTATTGTAAGTTTGGTTTTTACTACAGAAAACAAAAAGAGAAAATATTTTACTTCGTATCTTAGTTCAAATTACATTTTATTTCATCTTACTTGTGCTGTTATACATTTTAATTTAAGCTTATCAGTGTATGGTTAATCATAGTCATGAAGAAAAAAGTTTAGTGAAAATATAATTTAAAACGATTAGGCGGTTATACATAAAGACACGTAAACCAAACTATTTTGTTATAAACGCTTTTTTACTGGACGTTTGTTCTGTGCATGCGCGTAATGAGTTGCATCGGCTGAATGCATGGTTGTTCACCCAGCGGGCATGAACGAGGACGGCTCGTTCATCGGGCAGTACGGCCGCAAGCGCCGCCCGCCCGCGCAGCCCGACTCCGCCTCGCAGGCCTTCGCCACGCTCGTCTAGACCCCACCTCACCCCCCCATTACCCCACAGTACCCCCGCCAACCCCCCGACGCCTACGTAGCACACTCAGGCGCTCGACGGAGACAAACGATTAACGTTTGTAGTTTTCGTTGAGTCGTCTCAATACGCTACTTGTAAACTCAAATTTCATGTTGTGAACTATACGTTTTATGCTTCAATGTTGAACGTAGTGCCATTGCATCACATTCGGAAATTAACTAAAATTTATGTCACATAAATCAATCGTCGTAGAGATCTCATTCTGCGTGCCGATTGGTTGACAGTTTGCAGTGAAATCGCCCGTTAAATTATTCAAAAGTGTTGCCACATTTTCATAAATCGTACAATATTTACATTCTTTTATGCTTGTCTATATATAAGGACAATATTTTGGACTGTACGTGTAGTAATATTTTATGGGCTCAGAGTCCGCTGGAAAATATTTATATTTAACCATAAATTACTAGTTTATAGACGCAGTCTGTTATCAATTGGATATTTATTTGTCGTTACCTCCATGCAGTGGCAACGCTGATTTGTGCATCTGGTTGTGTAAAGGTGAATCTCGACATATCTCGCTATTTTACAAAATTACTATTATTAATATTAGGCAACTGGGCGTCCGAGATTTTTATTGTACTATTTCAGAAATAGTTGCAGTAAAGATCTTTTCACGTTTTTTTTTTTACTGACGGTATTTTTCTATACATCATAGATTAGTTATAAGTACACATAACTTTAAGAGTAATTAATAAGGTTGTAAAAAAAGAGATATTATTTGTTCAGAGTGAGTTGCAGTGAAAGTGTTTTCTACTTATGATATATTTTATTAATTTTATAATATACAGGCACGGCTTTGTGTTACGTTATTGGTACGCATTTAATATTGTTAGAGTAGGATAGGTAGTCGTATCCCAGTTCCGTCCCTTTCTAAACCCCTTTTCGCTATCGCCCGAGTGTTAGCAGCAGCCATTTGTTTTTATTTTTCTTTGAGGTATGATTTTTGTTTGTTTTATTTTTTTTAATTTGTCTTTTATTCTGTTATTTTTTGTGTTAATAATAATTGAAGTATATAAGACATTAATATAATTACCCTTTTATATAAATTTACGTTATGTGGTGTTTTTTTGGATTCGAATAGCAGTACTCCTTTATTTTCTGCGAAACATTAGATCTTAAAGGTGGTAGAAATCATAGTGGTTCGACTCCGGCGTGCACCGCCGCACCACCTATTTCTGTCTAATAACAGCAGTGTTAAGCACTGTTGTCCTCTGGTTTGGTAAGGGTGGGGTGGACTATAAATATCCATGGGCAGCAGTTGCCACATACCATCAGTTGGACTGCATGCTCGTTTGCTACTCCATCAAATAAATTAAATAAAAAATGTTAGTGAAAGGTAATAAATGCAGGTACTGTGCAACAGTATATTTTTAATATTAGAAGTAATACATGAGTATGTAGTCCACTTGATGTTAAATATTCGATCTAGTAACAGCAGTGTTGAAGATAAAGGTTGTGGTAAGAGACTTATCCGAGGCGTTCCAACACAGTCCTTAGGCGCAATGCGTTAATGGCACATCTCAGGTACTTGAGGTTGATAATTCGGTGTTCACTGGTGTGACTTCCCAGGTGAACTGCATGCTCGTTCGCTACCCCTACAGTACAAAATTAAAAACTGTCCCAATGAAGATTAATAACGTGTGACATCCCGTAGGCCGTTTCACGGAGGACGGCTCGTTCATCGGGCAGTACGTGCCGGGCGCGCGCGTGCTGGCGCCGCCCGCGCAGCCGCCCACCTACGTGTAGCGCGCGCCCGCCGCGGCGGGGCACGAGGAAGCTATCGAGTTGATCAACAGTTAAAGTTCCAAAAATATCATAAAATAATTCACATGTAACGATATTTTTGTACAAGCCTACCGGTCCAGGTCGTTAATGATGATGAAGGTTATTGACCTTATTCAAAAATTTTGTCAGTAAATAACATACGTGCTGTGTTTGTACAAAAGTATTGTACGCTTTAGCAATGTTTTTAGTACGCGCGTAAATCGACTTCTCTCGAAATGAGTACTACACATGTTAAAAAAACTTGATAAGCTGTGGAAATAATTTGCAATTTCGCTTAAAATGTAATTTTCAATTCAAGAAAAAATATGTCATTTTATTTAAACTAATGCGACACTTAAACAGCATTACTATTTTAAAACGTTACTAAAATTCCTTAAAAAAATTGAGTATTTTTAAATCCTAAATTTTGTTTAAAGTAGTGATGCTTCTATTTATTTCTTTTTTATTACTACTAGGTGAATTATGTACATGTGTTATATTATTTTGAAAGTAGAATCATTTTATATTTATTTCTAAATTACATTAATGTTTGAAATACCTGTCAAGTAGTTGTAAATTGTAACATCATTACAGCGTGTTGCACGAGAGAAATATAATAAGATGCGATATAGTGCTGGCAACATTATCCATCCGAGAGGTGTAAAACTATTATATTCTGTACTGCCAACTTAATAATTATTTTAGCCCTCTCGATGCGGTATCTACTTAGTGATACCAGTGTTTAGTTTAAATTTACAATATCGCAAGGGCCAAGTTAGCGTAAGTGGAAGTGTGAGCCTACATCCCTTTGGCCCTAACGAGCCGCGAAAGTGGCGACATCTGGAATTAATTACATTTTTATACTTGACTACTCTTTCCGCGTTCTTTCGGTCGCGTTCACTATTAAATGTCTCTTTAATGTTTAAAGTGTTCGCAGCAGTGTTTCAGTGAAATAGTATTTGTTTATTTATGAGACTGATTTTAAGTAATGGAGTAAATTAGTCATCATAATCTGACACTAGACGTCGTACGCACAATCGTCACTCATTTTATTATTATTGACTAAAAGTAGAATTTTGGAGAATAAGTATTTTTTGCCAGTGAAATGTCGACTTTTACATGTAGATCTAAAGAACAGTGTAGTCCTAGTAGCGATTTATCTGAGTGACGGTTATGCGTCAGAAAACATTATTCTATCTCGTTTGGATTGTACGGAGTGGTTCGGGTTCGATATCAATTACGCGTAAAGTAAGGGTACGGTAGGGCGAAGACTTGAATATAAGAAAAGCTATTTTTGTCACAGAGGGTAAGGTATGGATTTAAATTAAAAAGAAATTTAACTCTGGGTGCCGGTGGTCAGACTCGTTTAACGCTTTCTCTGACTTAAATATAATATGTGTGCATTTGAGATAAAATTAATATAAACATATTGTATGAAAATTATGGAAACATGAATAATTCTTGTATCCTTACGTGTGTTGTAAAATAATGCACATGTTATAATTGAGTCGCAAAATTAACTTATCGCACTTATTTTTATATCGAATGCGTGTATCTATCTTTACATCTATCATATAAATTTGTTATGGACCACAGAGAAAAATTATTTTGTACACGTCTTTAGAAATATTAAAGCAATTTGATTATTACCTTATTCAAGGATTCATAGTTCACTCCGGTATATATTTTTAATATGTAAAGTCAAGTTTTGGCTGTAGTTTCTAAAATTTACACAAATGGTCAATTTTGGGAAACTTCTCGTAATAATCTGACTGTTACAACACTGATACTTGCAATTTTATTTTTTGACTACATTCTGTTATAATTCATATGAATGATTGTATTTAATTTGTATATCCTAACGCCCGTTATTAATAATAAATCTACCAATTTTTTGTGTATCAAAGATCGAAATTGACTATTTATAATTATCATATATTTTCAGATGTCGACCTATGGTAGACAAAACATAGATTTATTATTTATATTGCGCGTAAATAAAACTAATTTTTGACCAGTAACAATTCCTACCGAACATTCTAAATCACTCCAAATATTCTAATTTTGCTTATAAATTATTGATCCAATTATTATACGTAATATTATACAATTCAATTAAAATCACATAGCACCATACTATTTAAAATATTTCTTGATCTATTAGAATTTACTGCACCTATTAATAATATATAATCTTCTTATATTGTGAAAGTCATTCTGTGACGACTTGTCCTAAGATAAATTTCGTACTGTAAAAGCGGTCATAGGTGAATCAAAAGTAATGGCAACATTGCTAACGACCGGTTGCAGGTGTTAAATCAATTAGTTAGTCGATTTAATAGCATTGACTCAGGCCCACCAAATGAGGCGTCGTTCCACCAAAAAGTATAGAATTTACCACGTGCGACGCAACCAGGACAAGCGGTCACGCTATGCCTTATTCTATTGTAGTATTACGATAAGATAGTGAATATTTTTGTACGCGACGCAGTTTGACCACCGGCGGGTGTTGGTGCTCGAGCGGGCGCGGGCGGCGCGCGACCGCACGGAACGTTACTTTGCCTAATATCGGGGGCAAGACCTTGAATTGAAGCAGTACGTTAAATTATTTATATTTTCATATCGACGCGAACGCGTTAATCCATCATTCTCGTAGCGTGGTGGACGATGTCCCCGATTAAATATGGTAAATTAAAAATGTGTTCAATTTAGCATACTACAATTGTACGGCTTTACTGCAGCTCCGATATTATCCCAAGTAACTTTGTAACGTTGTATTAATTATGGTAGCAGTCGCTTCACTATTATTAGAGCTGTCCATAAAAAGAGAATTGTAATGGAAGTATATTGATTGGGCTTTCAATGTGGCTTAAGTCTGTGTACAGCAGAGGGCACTAGAACCCATTTTATGTTATCTAAGGTAATTGATGTCAAAGTAATACAATGTCGATTTTATCATTAATATAACATTATGCAATTAATATTAAGTACTCTGAGCGTAGAAGGGCTGCTGTACCTTTAATATTTCATCTCAAGTAAAATTATATAATGAATCTCATAGGCTTGTTATATGTCTACGTTATCCTATTTTTCATCGATCTGGTAACAAAATGGCCGTGACTCGTGTTTGATGTCGGAAATATTAGTTTCCGATATTGCGATCATGTAATAACCGCCGGGAATATCCATCTCGTAACGACTTAATACTTTTGTATTTACCTATATCATGATTGCATATAACTAGATACTACGTGAAGTTTGCACCGCGCATTAACATGTTAATGTTTAAATATTGAAAGCCAACGGGAGGGAGACTATTGATTCTTCTCGTTGGAGCCAGTGTTAGTGGCTAAAGTAGATTGAGTGACGTCACGCGAAACCAATGGTCTCCGCCCCGTGCGACGCAATCTCAATTATATCTCGTTAGATTAAGGCTAGGTCTCGTGTTAAATAATGTTAGGCAGCTGAAGCGTTCGCTTTTCGCATTTCTCTTCTCTATTTATTCTTTGCATTGTTTGTCATTGATATTTTCTTAGTGTACACCGTCGATCGATATTAAATATACGCGCGTAGAAATGTATTAACTTTTCCTGCGCGTATGTTTCAGTCGCTTCGACGATCTATTTATTATTCTGTCGGAACTAATATGTTTTGTGTTTTTTTTTTCAACGCCTGAAAGGTGTCGGGTCCTAAACAATACATTCCACGCGGTCTAACCATGTTGATTTTATAGACGTCCCGTTTATTTAACGTGTTTCATATTGTACGACGCGTCAGTCAGATGTAATCTGAAATATGTTTTAAAAACTTTACACTGCCGTATGTGACAGAACGATGTTTTATTTATTTTCATTGTAACGGTTATAATTCTTCTCTATGTAATGTTAGTGCACCGTCTTGTCATATTAACACATAATTTGCTAACACCTCGACCTTTCTAATTTAGAGCTTACTGTGTAACCATTCGTACCTTATACATTGCATTATATTTATATTTGAAGGCACTGTTATTGTAGCCCCTTTGAGTTGTTTGTTAAGGAGTCTTTATCATGTCTATTGTCTAGTAAGAATTTAATATATATTAATATTAATTATATTGTAGGAGAGCCTTGTTCGAGCCGCGTCTGTTTTGTCGCTTTTTATACCGAGCTGTTATTGATTAAAGATAAATCTTTCTCTTAAATATTTGTTAGCATTCAAAATGGCAAATTGATGACGTTGAAAAATTGTTAAAACTCTCTAAAATTACGGTGATATTTATCACTGCCTTTCCCTGTAAGTGTATTAGAATTCTCTATGTGTTCATTTTATAATTTACCTTTTTAATGAATGTAACGTCCTTAAGACGACACTTGCCTTTCTACTTACCTGTTAAAGATTAGACATGAAAACCAGTATTTAAATTTTGAATATTCGGACAATTGATCACATAGTTGGTGTTCTAATAATCGTATAAATAAGCACAATATTGCATTTATCTACAGTCTCGTGTCACAAAATTGTAACGTAATGCCACTCCGAGTTTTCGTATTGTTCACAATAAGACATGCGGTCGAATAAAATAAATTTGTTCCGTTATACTTTATTTGTCCGCACGTGTACTTCGGAGTGATGAGTGTATGTCATAGATGGAAAAATAGTTAATTAATTATTGCCGTTTCCGTAGTAATTACGTATATATCCCTTAAACCGATTGTGTTATTAATTGACAATTATCTTGTGTTTCGTTTTATATGTATTAATATTATTGTAATAAATATGGCATACAGGCTTCCTCCGCCGATTCTGATAATCTTTTAAATCCAATATTATGGTTTATAATAATAATGTCGACTATTTCAGAAGTAAAAATCTAGGTGAGAGCCTGTAGATCATATACTAGCAAGCTTATCTGACAACATTATGTACATTTTGTTAAGTTCAGAATGGTTTGCCTGTGTCTAAACGTTGAATCATGACAAGCTGCCGCCGGGTCTCCCCGCGCGAGGGTTTCTGTTCACGAATTATAAATTACACTTTAGTTTTGCATTAAGTGACGGTAATTTATTATGTAACTATGATGAATATTTTTTTATGTTGCATAGAAAATAAAATTTAAGAAATTATTGGTTCTTTTATTTCTTCCATTTTTCCTTTCTTTTTATCTGGACATGATGTAATTAATTATAGTAACGTACGATTGTCGCGCTTTTCAACATACAAGTTAATAGACATTTCGACGGGGCCCAAGAACAAAATCTTATAGAAAAATAAGACGAAATCTATTTTATTATTTATTTGTATTGTGCATGCTAAAAGTTACATGGCACTATATTTTTTTATTTCAACGGGCCCCAAGAACAAAATCTTATAGAAAAATAAGACGAAATTTATTTTTTTATTATTAATCTAAGCTTCATACTGTAAATTGGTAATTTTTCATATACGATTTTGCTCTAAGGGCCCGTCGATTTGTGTATTAAGTATCTATTCGTAATATCAAAATAATAGCTTCTCACAGTAAGCACATAAAAGTATATGCGATACCTATAACAAAACACAATTATTATTTTTTTCATCTGAGGCAATCTCAGAAATGGCTGGAACGAAATTTGGGGGAATTTCGCTGCCAGATAGTTGATGTTTTAAGGAATAGTGTAGACAACTTTTTTTTCAGAAAATATTGAGGGTTTCGCGGGGAAAATTTAAAACTAATATAGTATACCATGCACGCTCATTTTGTTAAAATTTAAGTATGTGCAGTTTCGGTTATATGTAAGTCATGTTTAATTTTTTTAAAACGCGGGCGAATCCGCTTGCCACAACTAAAAGACTGAAAGTGATCTAGTGTCTAAGAGATGAAGACTTGAATTTTTAACAACAAACTTGCTAATAAAAATACCGAATAATATAACTTTGATTCTAGCTACTTTTTAAGTTATAGTAATTAAATATTGCAATTACTCTCAGCTTTCTGAGGTATAATAATTACCTATTTAATTAATTTATTCACAACTGCTGTCTTGCAATTTTTATTTAAATTATTTGAGTAGTATTTCTAACGAATGTATCAAAATTTTACATTTGTAGCAGCAACAGAAAATTCAGTTTTCAATATAGTGCAGTTATTTGCTCCTCTCAGCAAAGTTACTTACGTGAGATCAGATTTAAACCCAGTTATTTCATTATGACTACGATAGCACGATAGCCACATCTATCTCCGTTATAAAGCAGTATGTATAGCGCTGCAATAGAAGGCGCAGGATTTCCAAATTGCTCATCCACATTCCGTTACAAATCTGGCCAGACGAAGCACTGCCGAAAATTTATAGCTTGTATTATATATGAAATTATATATCTGTCTTGAATATCTTCCGTACAGATTTTAAATTAGACTTAAAATAAGTGAATGCTAAGCCACTAAGGCATTGTGAACACACTTGACTTTTGTATATTATTCACTAATAGCATCCTTATTTAAAATTTATCTACATTCAATATACATTCATACAAAAAATAACTATTTGGTCTTTTAAGTCTCTTTAAACATCGATTGTTTGACAAAGTACCTTTTAACGTGTTATGTTGAGTAAACATACACAGTTATAAAATTCATATAGGTACGTATAATTATCATAATGCTGGTTGTTGTTTTACGACCTTACTTGGAACATAAACAAATATGTACTTTACTCCAAGACGAAAGATCTTCGTCTCTGCTCCTTGACACGCTTGGCTAAGAGCAAACGTTACTGCAGTTTTCTTTAATTGTCTTTTCATGTTATGTATTATTTGAATCACTAGTTACTTATTGTAGTAAAAATGAGGCTCTATTATATACGTAGCGAAGTAAAAAGACATTTATGACAAAATCTTTTTTTATCAATTAAAATTAAACTTAATTTTATGCAGCAATAGTTGGTATGGCACGGTCTAGATTTGAGAGTTCAGTACGCTTAAATCTAGATTGCTAGTTCTACGGCTCATTTGATGTTATTCGCTGCTGTTAAGTTGTATACTTGACTATCGTCGTAGTAAAATATTTCTTATTTTACTACGCTATCGTAGACTTGAGCTTGATACACGTGCGTGGTATGGCAGTAGGGCAGGTTCACACATCGTGGTGGCATAGGTGTACATAAGTCGGAGCCACACTCTTGTGCTCACTGGTCAGGAAGCTATGTGCATATATGCATAACCGCATTGTTACGATTTGATAAAGAGATGTTTGCACGTGGAGTTGCAATGAAAGTCAAATGTCTCTTTTATATAAGCTAGTTTGACCTTTACGTTCTGAAGAATAACTGCATTGTTTGAAGAATTAGGATAATATTGATGATGTATGTCAGAATAAGTACTTACGACTATTATATTCGTTTTTTTAACTTACCTCAAAAAAGATAATTTCTTGTACATTATTATGTTACCTCATTGACATACTATATCCATGCATAATAAGTAACGTTATACACCTATCGACTTCTGCCTATTTAGACCGTATGTGTAAATAAGATTACAGGTAATCAGTTCGAAATGTAAAATCCTGGACGCAACAAGTTTGTGGCCATGCTTTTAAGTTGTTTAACCTTTTCAAAACTTTTAACCAAAGCTCTTAAAGTCTAAAATTCCGTGGAACTGTATTGTATTCGATATAAAGTTGACTGTTCAGTATTGAGAGAGGACACAACATATTGCCAGTCGGCGCTCAACCATCGCTGGGGTGAAACGTGCTTCTGAATGTGGGTGTGATAGTTGGTTAAATCCTTTCGTATCCGCGATCAAAGTGCAGTGAATTATAAAAATAATGTTTACGTGTGTACCGTATTTATAGTGATTCAAGTATAAGAACAATTGCGAGGTATACAATACGTATTTTTGGTAATTAATTTGGCATTGCGAATTTGGTTCGGGATAACGGAGATCGTTGATCCCACTTATGTGTTTTAATTGTTCCATCGATAGCGAATCGAGTGCAATTTAAAGTGTCGTCGTCATTTCGATTTTTTGGTTCCGTCTACCTACATTATTTATTTCATCATAGTATTTAGTCTGTGATTTCTATTTATTTGAGTATTTTTTAGCCAGAATAATGCTATTCAATTACTTACTTCAAAGCTATCACGTCAACGTAAGATCTCTTTTTGTCAGTGTAGTTTCGAACTCCCTCAAAATTCAAATGCATGTAGCGGTATAGGTATAGCGTAAAAAATGTAAACAGTGCTTTTTGATGTGTAAACAAGAGTTATTAATAGTTGTATGGATCATATAATGTAGACTGCACTTGTGCAGCGCAGCGGACAGGTAAGCCGAGATGTCGATCCAATTTCCAGATGAGCGATTTGCACCGCAAACTGGTTTATAGGCGCAAATTAGGAAATTTAATACTGACCCTATCCTTTCATTGCCTTTTATTCACACAGGTATTATATTTTGTCTTGCGAAGTTAGGAAAATACGAAAACACAGAAAAAAAGTTTTTTGTAAATCTGTTATAGGTCACAACACTAACATAAAGATTAACATTTCACAGGATTTACTAGAAAGCGAGCATAATATTTATGTAGAAACTAAGAGTTTATGTAGAATTTAGTATAAACACTCTTCTTGGAAGTATTAACTGGGTACTGACAGGTTCTTGAAATAGAACATACTGGAAAATATATACACACCTATCGTAAGACTCTGAGTGCCGCGCCCCTTTAAATTAAAATTATGGAATTAACCGGGAAATTAGTTAAACAGTATTTTCTAAAAATGCTTAGCACTGAAAAATTTACATATCACACAGTGTTAACTTTTTCTAAGATACTTATCTACTTAATTATAATAAATTTACAATAGTTTAATTAGCTTCAATAAAAATAAGGGATGTATATTAATAAATAAGTAACTTGATGACCTTTGTAATCGAAACAAATTACTAATTGAGGGTTATTTATTATTATTAAGCGTGAAACATTTAACTGATAACTACTTGGTTGTTACATGATCGCTTTATCTATTATGTGTAAAATTAATATTTGCATTGTATCCTAAAACGCGTAACATTGTTTTGTATGTCATTTAAAATTAAGTAAATAGTACCCATTCTTACCTCTATTTTCCGAACGCACTAATATTTTTGATAATCTTGTAAACGTAATTATTAATTATAATTCAGGTTTAATTATTGAATTTTATTAGACTCGATAGTAGCCTGTTTTTAGTATTTTATTATGTATAAAATTTATTTGCAAATCAATTT
>DWRA01001324.1:0-17565 GCA_018250295.1 Spathilepia clonius
CTCTCCTCCGAAGCGCTTCGACCGTCGGTCCGTCCACAGGGGAAGTCCCCTGACGGAGGACGCGGATCTTATAGAAGACCCTTGCGTCCAAGTCCGCCAGGATGTCCAGGGGCAGGAACCGCCCCAGGACTATCGCCGCCTCGTACGAGATGGTACGGTACCCGCGGGCGACCCGAATTGCGATCGTACGTTGCGCGGAGTTTAACTTCCGCGCGTTGCGCCGGCAGGCGGACAATCTGTCCGACCATACCGGAGCCCCGTAGACCGCAATGGATCGCACCACGCCCGCGTACAGGCGGCGGACTTCCTCCCTCGGTCCCCCGAGATTCGGCAGCAGCCGGTGCAAAGCACCTGCCACCCCCTGAATCCGGGGGACGAGACGGTCGAAGTGCTCGTCGAAGCGCCAGCGGCCGTCCAGTATTAGGCCGAGGTACTTCATGTACCTGCCTATCCGGACGTCCGCGTTGCCGACACGCACTGAGGTCTCAACTGGCTCGACTCCCCGCCTAAGGCGGCCGTGGAACCACATCGCCTCCGTCTTCTGGGACGCTATTTCAAGACCCAAGCTGCGGATCGCCGCTACGACGCGTGCCACCCCGAGTTCTGCTAGCCGAACGACCCTCTCAAAACACACCCCCTCCGTAAGGACGAGGGTGTGTTTTGAAAGAAGGATGCTTACTCCATCCGGGAGCACCGTTCTCAGCACCGCGTCGTAAGCGATAACCACTGCCTAGTGCCTAGTCTTATTCAGTTCACTATTTTTTAGGGTTTAATGCACAAAGTGCCTCCAATACCTGTCCATCTATCACACTTATAAATATAGACACCTATTTTTTTTCTTCGGAGTTTGTATTACTTTGTCCATTATTAAAAAAATACTAAAAGTAAAAAAGGATAGACGTACATAAGGATATACGATAACGTTCTTACATTCGTATGAATCAGAGACTAACGCCTGTTATTAACAAATAATTTACCGAATGATTTAAATTTAGCAATGGACTGCTGTAAATTCATACATTTTGTCTTTTGTAGGCAAACATTAAATATATTGATTATTAATGTGGCGCGTAAACAGATATTATGTAAATAAATATTACATATTTGGCTCGTAAAATATAATATAACGAGTTTTCCTAAAAAGCAATCAAAAAAATTACAGGATATTTTATATCTCCTTTCAGAACGAAAAAGGTTCAGGTTCACGCTGGTTAACTAGGAGTAGACTTCACACAACTTTGAGAACTTTTTCAAGAACTCTGCGGCATCCAGTTTCTTTCTTACCAAGTTTTCATTTACCATTAAAACAAGAGGTGCCAACACTCTGAATGTATACATTTGTAAATGTATGTATATATGAAAATCACGTGCTACTGTGTTCATATTTCTTCTTCATATTTTTGTCACCCTCTGCAAAAAGGGAAGAGTTCCGGAATGGATGCTCTCCGAAAGTTATCGGCAAATAATAAGAAATATCCTACAATTTGAAGATATTTTTCTTTTTTCGCCTGTGCATCCCCTTAGGATGTCGCGTTCGGATCCTTAAATCTACCCCCATTCATACGTCCATTCACTCACCCTGCTTTTGTAAGTGTGTAACGTTTCTTTCAGATCGAAACAAGTAATTTACAATTGCATCAAGCAGGCGGCGTTATTTATTTTTGACCGGTCGATGCCCACTAGTAACTTAAAGTATAAAACAGAGGTGCGAGGTGAGAGGTGAGAGGAGATCTGTAATTTGAAGTAAGCAAAATTGTAACATGAGTACACGATTGTTTCAGAGCATAATCTCCTTTGGCTACAATCCATCGCTCGTACAGTCTGTTGCACAATTTCACTCGACGCGTTGCTGGAAATTCGAAAAAAAATACGCCGCTGAAAAACAAAACAAAAAATTGAATATCCTCGCGCAAAGCAAACACTGGAAGTGATGTGTATCTGACACTAAATTCAGTTTTGCAAAACTTCACATTTACACGCTTCTGTTAGTGCTAAATAAAATTATTAATAATAATTGTGGAACGAGGTACATTATTTAAATAAATTAATACTTTCATTTCTAATGATAAAATAATAAATGTGTACATTAAACTTTGCATATTATATTCTAAAAGTAGCAAACAATCATGCATCCTACCAAATAGAAAATAATCACTGCTGCCCAGAGTTATTTTTCAAAAAACTCCATATACAATCGAACGTAAAGTTCGCCACAAATGCATTACTACTCTTGAGGACAAAATTACATTCCCTTCAAACCAGAACACTACAGTGCTCAACACGACTATTGTAAAACAATATGGTGGCGGTTTCTCCAGAGTCAATCCACAAAAAGTTCTATCACCTTTCGTAGTGCACCTTGTGTTGCATAATAAATTTAACATCAATAATTTAGATGTTAACAGCGGGACAGGAAAAATACCCTAAATGGATAAAACCCACAAAACCTATTGGAAATATAGTTGTTTTTTCTATATGTGTAAAATTTATATATGTATTAAACAGAACTTGTGAGAAACTCATAAGTAGGCTTAGCGTCTCCTTAAAACTTCTTATGTTACTTTTTACTATCACTCATTCAAACTTCCGCACGACTTCGTGACTTTCACCAGAGCATAAGCGAAAACAGAGCATTTACGTCAAAGTATTAGTTCCCTATCAGCCCATTCTTTTTTAACTATTCTTCGTTGAAATTGAAGTGGCAAATCAACATACAGTCATCACCTGGCAAAAGGTACCAAATAGAAATCGAAATCTATGAACTCCAAATAAGATTAAAGTCCTCCCTGACATTATCCAGAGATGTGTTGCTAATCCAAAATACATTTTTTCTGGCGGTAGGTCAATAAGTGAACACTGAGCTCTTATAAAATATTTTAATAAATACAGTTTTATCTTCAAATACCTATAATTTCACTGCGTAATCCCGCCTGTGACACATTTTTTCACACACACGCAGAAAATACACTTGACGTCCATCCGTATTCACAATGGCCAACATTAACGCAATATTGGAAACACCACATGCTATTGAGGCCACATTCCTGAAGTTTGCTGAATTCGTATCCAAGTTCAAAGCCGCAGAGCCTAAGAGTAGCACTACAATAAATCGTCTTCATGAAGAGTTCAACGATCTCAAGACCCATGTCTGGATACTGCTGAACTTTCTCCGGGAGCAAATAATGGAGCTTTCCAGAGCAGTTGATGTCATAGAGATGCGTCACCGAAGAAAGTTTCACTTAGTGAGTGGTGTTCCTGAAGAGACTTTGGTTAAAAGCTTGGTATATGTTGCTTAGCAAGTAGTCATTCAAAGGCTTATCACGGCCTGGGCAGTATGGAGGAATGGAAATGCCGTCCCATTTTGATTCACTTTGCCGATCTATCGCACCGAGCTGCCGTCTGGAGGAAGAAGGCTTGTTTCAAGGGTACACCTTATATCTTAAGTGAGTTCCTTACACGTCACCGCTAACTGTTTGTCCTTGTTCGTAAGAAATTGGGAATGAAGAATTGCTGGACTACGGGTGGAACTATTGCAGCCAAGCTTCCGGATGGCACCAAAGGCTGCATACATTCTGAGCAGGACCTTGACGATATACCAATGGATGATGACTTGCTTATTGACGATGAGCAGGCGAAGACCAGCTCCCCGACACCAGCTGCTACAGTTCATTCTGCACAGTACTTGAAATCGAAGCGCAAGGTTCGTAAGAATATTATTTTATTTTATTTTAATATGCCGCCATGCATGTTTTCTGCTTAACCCAAAAGTTGACTGGTAAAGAATACTTTTAGTCCTGAGAAGTAAGATGCAACGCCTCAGATACGTATGTCGCCCTAACCACACCCTTCAAACCAGCCCTTAACATTATTGTTATTAGGCAGAAAAAAGTATGGGGGTAGTCCCACTGAAGCCAAACCACAACGTTTCCTAATTCTCCATAATATTAGAATACAGCCTAGTGGACACTACTTTTGTCAAGCAGAGATAAAATACTTAACGGTAAAAACGCACCGACCCGCGAGGTAACGCAGTTATATTTTTGTAAAAAATAAATTTGAAACATATTCGCTCATAAATATAAAACTAAACTAACTTTACATAAAACTAAAATTTGACTAATAGAACAATAGTGGAGTACTTTTGAACTAGGTTCTGTCAGTCGCTGGAATTTTTAAATAACAGTCCTTCTTCAACAAGTGTCTAACTAGAAATACAAAATGTAGTTGTCATTTATGGAGTAAAATTCTAAGTGGTGATCTTTTGTAGAAGAGGAAGTTTCTTAGAGAAATAAGTAAATCCTTATTCAACTTTATATTCCTTTCTTTCTTTATTTTGAATTGTAAGTATTGTATAGTACTTATGAATAGGATTTTCCATGTAGCTTCAAATTTTTAAGCAAATCTACTGTTACTATTATAGAAGTAGTCAAGGACGGACTTTTGCATATTCAAGTTCCTTCCGAGATCGTTTCACGTGCAGTGCCATAATGGGTTCGTGATTTATATGTATAACGATAAGTTGCCGAAATTGAAAAGGTCGTCAGAAAATAGTCTGAGAAATTATGTTAGTCTCGTGGTCTTCTTGGTAACTAAAAAAGGTTGTCAAGACTATTTAACCAGTCCTGATACTAAATCTTGTAAACGGCCATGGTATTCTTTCCAAATGGATTAATGTATTAAAGATAAGTAGCAATTTCGGCCACTCAAACTCGGGTTTCGAGTACGAATCTCGATCACGCTCAGTTGTCTATTAAAAATAATTATCATGAGCCTTAACGATTAACAATTATACGATGAGGAAACATACCTTCGTGAGAATTCTCTAGGAAAAATCGTTACACGCAAAATGTGGAGAGATCTTTAGAATTCGGTGCTTTTTGTATTATTTTTGTGAAGTCGCCAGCAAATTGAACTACAATAGCAATTTTCAATCTTACTCTTTTCTTGCCCGCCGGGCTTTATAGCACGACCAAATAAATTGGTTTTCGATATGTCTCTCAGTTGAAGTAAACATTTATATAAATGTGTGCGACTGTTGCTTATTTAAAAAGTTGTAGTATTTGAAGACTAATCATTCAATATTGCGATATAGAGGCTTACAAAGCCTATAAGTATAATATACCATTATCAACTTATTATTGTCTAAAAAGCATCACGGAAAAACCTAGTAGCTTGAGAGTTCTGTAAAAAAAATCTTCTAAAAGATAACTTAAATTTACCACGCAGCGTTCTTCCTGGGTGGACTATCATTCAAGAGATCTCACTCTTAAGTCCACCGGTGTGCAGCAGCAAAACAAATATAGGATGATGATGAATTGATACGCTTATGTTGCGAAAGTGCTGTTGAAGCTTTAAGAACGCAGCTTAAGTATTAAGAGTACCATACTCAATCACCTTGAAAGTAACTCCTGATATTATCATGGCAGTTCTCCTAAGAAGCACCCATTTTTACGCATAACCTGCTAATTACTAGTAAGTAACCACCATACAATTTCCAGACATTGCAACATGTGCAACCTGAAAAATATGTTTTAATTATATGTACTGAAATATAAAGTCAAATGTCTTCATCACTAGAATCATTTGACATCGTACTCGACGGTTCACCAAAAATCAATAAATAATGAATTTAGGTATCATCATCAGCGGAATCCGAATTGATAGAGTAGCATATCAATGAATTATGCCTAATATTGACTGTAGAACTTAGATGCATACCACGGGTATGGTTCGCATCTCAGCCGCGTAGCTAGTGACGATCCCTGTGGGAGAATGCGCTTACCAAATTAATAAACGTAGAAGGAAACGCAATAACTACTAACAGCCGAAAGTGGCGCGCACTGTTTCAAACAGCGCCGTTGTTAAATTAGTTTCACACTTTCGCAAAGTTTCACATAAATACACAGGCAATTTGTGTGAAATAACTTTATAGTGCCTATTTATGTGCACAATTTGCATTCATAACGCTAGTAATGGATAGTATCGTAAAACCCGGTAGTACCGTGCGGTTTAGCTCTGAAAATAATTTCATATATAAATATCAACTATGGAACTAAATTTGAAAATTAAAATTGTAAATAATGTGACCGACTTCAGATAGAACATCGACACTATTTAGGGTTAATTACATATGGCTGTATTGTATGGTCTGACCAGATCAAGAACTTAATCAAGACGTCCATCACAAATTTCCTTAGAGCGAGCACTTTGAGATGGACATCTTGATCATATGGACAATGATCACAACGGTACAATGGAGCACGAAATTTGCACCGTACTTGCACAATAGATTACTAAAGCACGCACGGCCTTCGACATTTGAGATCCTATTGAGAAGAAGACAAATTTCTATGGATGAATGTAAATATCTAGTTACTTACAAGTGAACTGCTTCTTCATTTCGCATTACAATTTTACAAAAAACATGGCGCCAAAAATATACATATAAATTCATAACGGCGTCAAACGGGGAATCGAACCTGGAACATTCCATGTGTACCGAAATGTTACTTGCTGCATGAGTGATCTATTAGTCAAATCCAGCCACATTTATCGTCAAACACAATAGGTTAGCCTTATCTATACCCTCACATATTATCGCCGACCTTCCACAACACTGAACTCCATAACTACCGTAATTTAATTAGGATGCAAGATATATGCATATATGCGAGATGCCGCTGACGTGACATTAGAGGCTAACTTGACTATTACAATTACGAAATCATGTCTCTGTGATTAATTGTGTTAGGGGCTGTACAATAATTTTAACCTTCATGAGTTTGTTAATTATTAAGTAAGACGGTTGCCTTTAAGAATATGGCTATAGGTACATGTAAAAAAAAATTGAAGAACTTGACGTTTAATACATTTTTTGAAGTACAAAACGTATTTTCAGGATATAAAGTAATTAAAATTGCACCTAATTTGGTCTATTCCTTTTTAAAACTAGCCCCTTCAAACAGACGGGCAAAATTTAATACATAATTAAATATACGTAACTGGAGAGTAGTAACACAATCTCGCACATCCAACCACGATCTCTGAGTACGATCTAGAACCCCCTACCGGTCATGCTCCCAATGGGCGCAAACAGACTCGATATAGTTCATTAGACTTATAATAAGGGCTTATAATAAAACATACTATTCCTTTTGTTGAAAACACTGCGATCGTAGCCCTAACCCTAATAGCTTAGTGGAATTTCCGAACTTTAGATTAAAGCCAGATTTTTTACTAATGAAACCACTGAAAATCGACGAACATAGATAGTAGATAGATACGGATTTAATCGATAGATATGGTTTTTTTTAATTATATAGAAGTAGCAAGTGAGCATGCAGTCCACCTGATAGTAAGTGGCCACTATCGCCCATGGACATCTGTAATTAACCCTAAGTAAGATTAGTCCTACCTGATATCGACCACAGATGCGTAGCTACCCTTAGAACTAAGTTGTAATGCCTCGGATAAGTAAGTCTCCCTTAGCACACACTTCGAACTAAAATACAGCAACGCTTAGCAATGTTGTAATTAGGCAGAAATAGATGTGGTGGTGATGCCGCCATGGAATCATAAAATATTTTGCCACCTTCCTCGACGTTCCTGTCATAGATGAACCACTCACCGTTTGACACACTTTATAATTAAGTACGCATACCTATAGGTTGTAATGAGTAATAATCGGACAAGTGCAAGTCGAACACGTACACGAAGAGTTCCGTACAATGAATAAAATACACGACAAGTGAAGAACGCTGAATAATAATATTAGTTTCTTACACTGTAAAATTTTCAAGAATCTATTATGTCTAAAGAGATAAAACGTGTGACATACTGACAACGGAGACTTATTAATAGGTTCTCGTTCTTACCATTTGGCTGCGGAACCATCAAAATAAATATCAAGAGGTACCTACACATTTTTACAATAAGTGCAATAATTTGTTTCAGAATGAAAGAATAAAAAGTTGTTACGGCAAAGTTCTGACGGCAAAACAGAGGAGTAATGTTCACAATTTAATATAAAGAAAGATGAGAATAAATGAAATCATTTAGACGGCAAAATATTTTCATGAGATTTTCCTTATTTGTTCACGATAAACAGGCATTTTGGAAAATTTATGAGCCCGTTTAAGTTCTTACATTCCACACAAATCATCAACTTTTAATATTCCACAACTGGGCAGAGATCTGCTCTCAGAATTAAAGGGGTTTAGTCTGGTGTCCACTATACCCAGTACCGTTTAATTAACTTGACGCATCTTTGAGATTTCTTTTACGGAACTCTCAAACTTGGTTTTACACACAAATGCTTCTTGCAAAAACCGGCGTGTCGCTCAGGTGTGAAGTAAATATTTGCCATCTCAATTATTAAATTTTGACCTGGGGTAGACAAAAATTGGATAGACTGGGTATTTATAATTAGCGTAAGACAAGCAGAAAAGAAATGACAAAGTAACATATTATAGAATTGCGAACAAAACAAAATAATAATTATAAGATCGAGTTCATCCAAAACATGTCTCTTGGTGCCACCCACGCTCCAAACTTGGCCCATAACGTAAATAGTCGTAAAATATGTGTATTGAATTCTTACGATAATTCGGCGGTGAAAAACAAAACACTCACATAATTTTCACTAAAGGGCTCTTAATAAAATTACTTGACTTTCCATCAGTGTCTGAGATCTTAAAATGTGTTACCATGCTCATTGTATTAGTAACACATAATTTATTTATGTATGGTAATGTATGATAATTCTACCGTAGCAGATCGTTTTTGAATTTTTTTATAACACTTTAATGCTTCGATAGCTTAGATAACACCAGTTTATTTCAAAATCACAGACAGAAATTTCAATTTTAATTATAGGTATATATAGGTTAAATACCTCATTATTGAAACCTTTTGTTTGCATTGGAGTAACCAAATCTGTCAAAATAAAAATACACAGCTGATTTAGAGATCGATTTTAAAAACCATTTAGTATTTACTTGATTAGTATAGAATCTTTATACGTACATATCGCTATACATGAATTATTTTTTACGTGAAACATAATCAATTAAAGAATTAATATTACCAACAAAATATAGTACAGAATGACCATTTTCTAAAACTTAAATACTTACGATAGTTTTCTATGTCGTTTTGTATAAGCGAATACAGAAGCACCCAGACCAATAGGCGAGGCTACCTACTGTTCTCAGAAACCGTACGTCGCTTAAAAAAGCGGCGGGAAATTTTTGACAGAGTAAAAGATACAGACTGAAAAGAAAAAAAAAGGTTGAAAACAAAGAAAGGGTTGGCTCACCTGGAAGCACCCTACATGCCGAAAAGCGTACACCCTTTGTGCTTACATTCACCAGAGGCCGATTGCAATTATAACAAAAAAAGGGCTATGCAAAATTCATCGTCGTCATGATATTAATCATATTAATGGAGCTCAAACAAGAGAAGCGGACAAACCGCGGGCGATAAGCTAGCTGATAAAATTCCGGCCCTCCCAAAGCACAGTAAGATAAATTGGATCAAACATCTCTAATCGAATAAGAGAACCACTCAGCTAATTGCTTTTAGCTGCCAATTAATATTTTCTGTACTAATTTCAAATATTATGTTCTGCTTTGGCTTTTCTTACGAAGATAGCGAAATCTCCATGTTGATTATTTAAGGAAAGTAAACAAACAAAATGTTTGCATGCGACGTTGTGACGATATACCCGTTATAATTATTCTGCTAATGTATTGGTTTTAGAGAGATTATTAGTATAAATATTATTTAGTGTTATTACAAGGCTACCAATACTCATTGGAACAACAATTGTTATAACTAACGAATTTAAATTTATTTTTTATGGTCACTCTTCTATATATTTTACAGTTTGCATAAATGTTACGTAAAATATTTCTTCATCATATTATCAGATTGAGTTCAAGTTCCAGAAACCAGAGCAGCCGAGTCACAGACAGATAAAAAAAAACATCTTTTTATGCTTAATACCGTATTTTAAAAATGCAGTCTTATATTTTGTTCTTTTCGATAAAAAGATTAAAAATAGGAAAAAATACGTTATCTTAGTTTGTAGGTAGTTCTTTTAAGGTCTTGGTATCGTATTTTAAAATGCTACAAACTTGCATTTTATTTATTCGAATAGACGTTGCGTTTTCTTCCCAGAACTAACGTTATCTTGGTATGCTTCTCAAAGATATCATCTTGTAAGGAAGCCTGAAGACCTTTCTATAGGGACTCTCAAAGTAGATGAAGTCGGACGGCTTAGTCTAATTGATTTTGCTTTCCTGGCGAGTCTTTGTGTCCTTTAGAGCACTTCATTTCCGCAAATCCTTCTTAATTTAGTATAAGCTTCTAAGTTAACGCATAGTAACGAAAATGTCGTGTGTCATTATAGTCACTATGATAATAACCATGCATTTTAGATGAATTATTGAGACTAGAAAAGAAACAAAAAACACTACAAAAATACTGATATAAAAGAACTTAATACTTTTAGTGAAGAAACATAATATTCCTGTTAAACTTTAAGATGAGGTCACTGCCGCCCACGCACTTTTGTAAACGATTTTGGGTTCAATTTCTGACTAGACACATATCGTATTATTGAAAAACGATTTGTTTTAATAGTGTTTACAATGATTGTATTATTTAGGTATTGTTAATTCATTTCTATCGTTAAAGGAGCTAACGGTGTTTTTTCAGAATTAAACGGGTTATGACCCATAGTCCACGACCAAGTCTGAATAATATGACCAGCGTATATCACTTCTAAATTTGATCTTCTAACTTCCAACACAAGAGGTCTAAACACAAACCACTTTGTGGATCTTATATGCTCATTACCTATTTGAATATAACACAAGCATTTCAGTAGGCTTTGACTGCAAACGGCACATCATCCATCAGGGATGTACCACACAGCGTAATCTGTAAAGGATTAACGGCTTACGGCGGTTTGAGTGAGCTTAGTATGTAAGGATGCCTACACACGTTGGACTGGCAAATTCCGGCATATTTTGGTATCAGATAAACCCCGATAGTTTCTAGCTGTATCTCGACTAATAAACAGCGAATTTAGTTTATGCACCGGAAGAAAACAAATCTATCAGTATCGTTCAACATTCTGTCATTGTGAGACATTTGGATTTGAGCAAGGGCGAAGAAAAAAATGTACATGCATATAGGGCTATAGAGCGCACAATGACAAGATTTTCGTACAAGAATTTGCAAACCACTTCACAATGACGCTATCTTAGATTGATTGATGTTTGACATATACAGAACGATTTATTACTAATTAGTAATTTCTCGGGGTTGACACTTTCGTCCTAATGTTCGATCTATTTCTAATATATAATTTAATGTTTGACTAAAAAAAATTGAAATTATTGTGTATTGAATCAAAGTGATGAAATGAAGAACAAGATACATATCGTGCTTTTTAGAGAATTAATCTGACATTGTAGTGATAAAAATAGATCTTTCAACTAGTTTTCGACGAGACGAGGTCACAGTCTTTCTAACTTCAGATAAATGTCACATATAATGTGTAGTTATTGCTAGCAAAAGTTTATATAAGTTTATTTATTAGTTTTTTGTATATATGGGTGAAATGGGTTGGAAACAAAAGCAATGTTTATAATTGGTAAAATACAAACAGATACAAGAATAAATGGTTAGGATATAGTATATAGCGAAAGTAGTAAATGCGGATATGTATACTATCCAGTCATTATATACACATACCATCTACTAAATTCAGAGAAAGTGATTGGCACGGAATTAATCGCAATTATCAGCTTTTTAAATCATATCTTGAAATAGGGATAAAGAAATATGACAAGTACAGATATATATTATAAGGTTTTATATCAACTTTCCGTAAGCATAATGTTGTGATTAGATATTAAATATTATTTAACTAATTATTATTTTTTTGATAAGGTTTGTAACCAAAATGAAATCGCTTGTATAAGTCCATAAAGCATCGTATTAAGTAACTTAATGTTTAAAAGATAGAAAAAAAAACGCAAGCAAAAACCCAATGACGATAAAACAGTTAATGTATAGGACATGCTAGAATTTACAACACAAGTTCTCGAGACATAAATGTTCGAATTACCCCCCGTAAGTTCTAGTTGTCGGGAAAACCGCAAAGTTTCTCTGCGCGTTATTGGAGCAGATGCGGTGTTACGTCATTATCGACATCTGCTTGTGGTCAAATAACTCATTTTATGCGGAAACCGCGTTGCTGATAATCCCTACATTAAAAAAACACGGAATATTAACCACGAAACAGAAGGAAAAAATCAATGATAGTAGCCAACTTAATAAGCCTCTTGATTTTAAGTGGACACTGTTCCCGTTGGTCTCCGAACGAATAGCGTAGTAGGATAAGAGCCCTATCTTATATCTTATATCGTACTCAGATGTTAAAACCTCAACGGAATAGAACAAACAATTTTATTAATTATATTTTTACAGCGGCAGTTCAGGGTTGTACAAGATTGGTATGGTTTGAAGCCTCAGTCTTGAAGATTAGGGACGCTTATACGTACAACAAATAGTTTATTCTTTAACTATTTGTAGAATAACCATGCATCTATTTGCCAGATTATTGCATTATTTGTCAAAAACCATTTCGAAAATAGATGACGTATTTATGAATCAAACAAAATTGTATTCAAAGTTTAAGATAATAGAGAGTATTATCTTAAACTTTTTATACTACATGAAGATGCTTATTGACATGAGCAATTAATTTATAACTTTATTAACATGAAATCTAATCTCTTTACGAAACTTTTTATGAAATATCTGACATAATAGCAACTTATTAGGAAAATCTCCTTGAATGGTATATAAAGTCTCATTAAAAAGATAATTGCCAATACAACATTTTACTCGTATATAAAATGTATCAGCTCGATGCAGCTTAAGAGCCCTTGAAGCTATCATTATTCTGGGTATTGAGACGGCGTCTTCTAACGACTTAAGTATTGAAGGGTATTAAAAGAATTTATTTTTTCAGATGTATTCCCGGCTAAAGCTTAAATGCATAAATGAGTGTCTCTACAACAAATAAAGTGTTGCTACATCTGTGCCGTATTGGTAATATTCATTATTATCACATATAAAAAGATAAATTAAGGTTTACAACCCTAGTCACAGGTAACCTTTGAAATACACCAAGTTTTTTTCTATGCTTCGGAGTAATCGATTTAGTCACTTTATGTTTATCAAATATATACCCATATTTTATATAGCCTGCATATAATTTCTAGGAAATGCCTAAAACAAAAAGGAAATGCATACGATAAATAAATTTTAAGACACTCTTTTCAATTTAGGATTTTTATGTAAATTTGTTTAATTAGAAAAAAACTTAAGAACAAATTAAAGTGACAACTTTCACTGCACATATTTTTTCTCGATTAATTTATATGTACATTTGTATATAATTCGGGCATAATGACCATTAAAATTTACGATATAATATTTGCAAATTAGTATAATTAAGCAATATGAATGTTTATATAAAATGTACGAAATATGTTATATCAAGTCAAAATAAAAAAACATGCACAAATTCCAAAGCTTAATTCCAACCTTCAGTGCCTAAATATTTCCACAAATATTTTTTTAAGGAATCTATTGCTTCAATAGCCATATTGAAATGTCATAAATCTACGGACAAACAAACAGTAAGTTCTGTAACGACATCGTTGCGTAACATCTCTTTTCATATTCTATTCTCTCTTGCTTTAGAAAATAAGTAAGATTTAAAACCACTTATTAAATTACCAAATATTTTTTCGGTGAGTCCCGATACTTGTAGTAAGATTCGGGAGCTTAATTAATAGTTTCTTTATCAGTGCCATTTGTATGATGATAGATGACACGCCGATCTGCAACGGGTGGTGTGATGAAAATGCATGCGAAGAGCCGAAGGTCGGACTCAGTGGCGCGCCCTGGGAAAGGCGTAGCAGCAATGGACCAGTACGGGTTAGAGAGAGACAAAGTAGGATGGAAGTGGTGAACTAAAGAAAGTTTTGCTTCTTGAAAGTGTCTGAAGGTTTTACACTTCAACTTAAAGAAAAAATCAGTTCCCAACGCCCATGATTTATGTAAGTTTATAAGAATTGATCCGGTGGTGATAACAGCACTCCTACTAAAATATGTAATTATTTGCTCTTGAATCTGCAATGGTTTATGAAATTAAAAAAATATTCCTGACACAACGACGAATGATGCGGAAAACAATTGTATTACAATTAACTTGAAAGTGGGCATGTAGTAGTCGCAGGCAATATGCGTTGCACCAAATTACGTCCCTCGAAAACAAAAATGTTATATTTCGCTATTGGCCAGCATATGGATAGAATCAGCATCCATTCTAGAATCTCAAGTATCGGAGCAGTCATGGTAATATTGGGTGAATGCACCCACACAACGCATCACAGGAAATTCACCTCTGAATTTCAACGCCTTGCGGACAAACGATTGGCATTTCCCCATCCGTTAGTGATCTGTCTGCACCGTAATCGATTTCCAGACCGTAATGGAATGCCTCTCGTTCTAGGTTCACAGGAGCTCCACGTCGGCGCTGTCGGTCAAGTCCATTTTGTCGTGCTCCTTGGCTTTTGAACTAATTACGTACACGAACACGAACAAGTACACGAACTAATTACGTTCTCTTTGTTTGTCTCAGTCGTTCTTAAAGGTATCGTACATACGACTATTTTCATTACTCGTCGCCTGCTGGTCATCAACGCAGGTTGCACGTACGGACTTTCACTGCCTATATCAGCTCGTCTTCTTGGCATTACAATTTAAAATATAAAGGGCCATAGAATTGTTTTCATGGTCATACAAATCAGTTAAGCTTGTCATGAGAACTTTACGGTATTGAAATGTTCATATTGAATCCTCCAATTTGTGTTCCCGAATATTTAAGTCTGCTAAGACAAATAACAGAATGAGTGCTCGCAAAACTTAATCAAAAGCCTTTTTATAGGTAGTTACCATTTTAAATAGAAACAATGAAAATATATAGCAATATCACACACGAAACAAATAAAATAACTCCATACATTTAATGGAAGTAATTATAAGTGTTCCTTTAAATAACAACCAATTTTTTTATAATTTTTTTGCGTGTTTCCGAAAAATGTAAACAGTAAGTCGCATATAAAACGTCCGAAAAAATAAGAAGTCTATAGATTTACTTGATTCACAATTGCACATATGAGGTACAGGCATCGAGACTTCCAAAAAATGTTCCTAGGCACAAGAAAGAAACAGACTAACATCCCATATATTTTTTTTATTTTAAGAGGCTTTAGTCTAGGCGACCTCAGTTAGTTCCTTTTGAATTCCAACTATATCAGGGGCGTGTATCATAGCATAGACGCCGCTGACAGATTTACATCTAAAAAGAAATACAATTATGATAAAAAAAATTGCTCCATTGAGCCGCACGTTCCGAAATAACTCAACAGTCCAGCGAATGTAACCGTTTGCCGTTAAACAATGCCTACTTCGAAATCCTGGCGATCATGTTTCTTCCACTGGGTGTACGCCTTTTTGGCTCACAACGATTAGCTTTGTAACACATCCCGACAAGCTACAGGGCCAAATCGTGGTTGGATTTTCACTATTTACGCAATAAGCTTGGACCTTTTCTGGTTGTTCACTATTTTCCCTTAAAATCAGTTTAGTCTCCTTCATACAAAAGAATCTTACATAGAATAATTTAATCTCTTACATATAAATCCTGTACTTAGTGGAAATTACCTTCAAATCCTTCCGTTAAATTACAAAAATAAGTCGTCAATTATACCATTAGTTATGGACATTACAAGAGGCCATTTATTATAATATGTATTTCTGATATTGCAGATAATTCGATGGCCCGTACCAAATGGCCATATAAGAGATATTTAAGTGGTAAGCAAAATGATATGGACTAACCTTGATACATGTACAACAAAAGAATAAGTGAAATTGCAGATATAACTGCGAGAAAAAGTTAGACTAAGTAATAACAACGGACACTGTAATGCATTGTTAAAAAAATCCGGGGCTAAAATTTTGTAGACTTCATATGTACCCTTACTACAACTGGACTCAGTCAAGTGTATGTCGCCCTTTTCATCCAATATATCCCAGGAAAATCCATTTTTACACCGTTATGAATAACACTCGTTGCAGTGTTCATTGTACCGTAAGAGACAGGAGAGTGTGGACATTCCCATATAAAAGCAGATACGTATATTTATACATGTACGTTTATCAAAAGTTATATTACATTGGCGCGATGAAAGCTAAAGGTTATTGTGAATATGGTACGTCCTGGTTAACCCATTACTGTCCCACTGCATCGAACGGGTTTCCTCTCATGTTGTACGTAAATATCAACAATTATCTCTTTATGATAAACAGTAGTAGTCTAATTGTGAATCTTGGTCTCGCATCTGGTGGTTGGTTTCCGAATTAATCCTACTCCATTGATTTTTCGAAGTTATGCGCATATCAGAAATTACTAGTGAGGTGGATTAAAGCCTTTTTTTTTTGAGGGGGAAACCTTCAAACGGTACCCGGTGCCGTGGGAGCGACACAGGGTTATGTGGGATTTTTACCCACTAAAACCCCCCGGTGGCCGTCCTCAGCGCTACGTAGATGACTCCGGGATCTCCGTGGGAACGCAACCGGAGTATCCGAGGCGTACAAACTTAGACTTAGCAATGCATCTGTTATCGACCTAAGATAGGACTCTAATCTGGATTACAAATGTTCATGGGCAGTAGTTGCCAGTTACCATCAAGTGTTATAAATGTCCATGGGCGGCAGTCGCCATTTACCATCGGTTGGACTGCATGCTCGTTTTCTATTATCTCGCTGTAATATAACTACTGAATAAAAAAAGTATAATTTTAATTAGGCTGTCAAGTTTGTTACACTATTCAATTTCTACACAAGACAGCTTTACTTCGGGATTATCCTCAAATATCTCGTAACGAAGTCATCCTAACGCAAATGAGATTCACAGAAGCTACGTCTTCGCTAAGCATGATTTCTGATAAAAGTGTACGAAGTTTATTCAACCCAGAACTTATTGCTTCCCGAGATCCTGTCGTGTTATTGGAAAGGAAATGACAAGAAATATTATGTAACAGACACACACTTTTGCGAAAATTCCATAGAACTTGTAAAATATTCAATACATGTCACCGCGAACCTATCTGCTTTTGTCATAAAATTATATTTTTTTTCTATTTTTGTAATTGAATTATTGATGAATTGAATTTATTGCAATTTTGTATCTATTGTAGTTCAATTAAATTGAAATGTTTTTTTTTTTATTTTTTTTTTAGTTATTGGAGTAGCAAAGGAGCATGCAGTCCACCTGATGGTAAGTGGCAACTGCCGCCCATGGACATCTGTGATCCACACCAGATAAGACCAGAATCCCAGCTGAAGTCGACCACGGATGCGTTGCTATCCCTGAGGTCTAAGTTGGAATGCCTCGTTACGTTTATCCACCTC
>DWRA01001325.1:0-17565 GCA_018250295.1 Spathilepia clonius
TATTGGTCGATCAATATTGTAGCCGGGAGTATAAATATAAGTTGCTTTCGTCAATAAAATTATTCCATTCCATTCCATTCCATACAAGCCTTCGGAAAACCAATAGTTTTATTTAATCGCCACTAGACCATATCGGAGTCAGTAGGAACCAGCACCACTCACCCTACACACACAAAAAATACAAAAACATAGGAAAAGTTATAAAATAAACTGAGTACAAAGGTACTGCTTATTCCTAAAGAAATTTCTTTCAGCAGACCTGAGAGAGGAGACCTTCTGTTTTTAGTCTGAAGGTTGTGGTAAATGTAGACCCTTTACCACAACCTTACGTCGTTTGTTATGCGAGGCGTTCCAACTTAATCCACAGAAGTACAACGTATGTGTGACCGACTGTAATCTCATGTCCATGGGGAACAGTGTCCACTTACCATTAGTTGGACTGCGTACTCGATTGCCTACTATTTGTGCACTACAAAATGGTCTAAACCAATGAGTATGTTAACTTTTACTTGTAACATTTCAGCAATTCGTCAGTCTTGCTTGTTATTTTCTAGCCACGTACACAAAGATACTCAAGACGGATATCTACATACATAATTTAGAACACCATGTACGGTAAAATAAGATGTGTGTCAGTACAGACAACTAATGTTTCTGTCCACATTACTTTCATACACATTGTTTGTAGGTAATTATCTACCTTTTCTACATAACTATTAGTCCCCCACTCGTAGTAAATACGAATAACAATGGTTAAAAAAATGGTCGACTGCCCCATAAATAATACAAAATGAGTCTCATCTCACGGAATGAAGTTTTTCTAGAAGCATCATTACCACAATTACCTACTTATTTTTTTCCGTACTCGGTACTTTTCTGCCGACGAATGTGTCAATATACATTTTATTACAACTTAAATATTTTTACGCGGAATTCTTAAGAGTGCAATAGTTTAATTGACTTGAGGAATGTGGTAGGAAAATAAAGGTAGGAACTAAAGGACAGCGATGACAGAAGCTTAAATATGTGGAAATTAAACAGTATTTTTATTAATTAAAATCCTACTACATTTTCTGAAATGAAAACAATTTATATTATTGCTTATAAGTATCTGCAAGTGAATGTGTGGTGAGAATCGGTCTAGCCTCTGCAGAGATTAGTCAAAACAGACAGATAGACAGTCGTTATGTTAATTGTGTTTTTGTCATACGTACCGCATGGACTATCTTATGAATTTAGAAAAAACAGTTGTTTTGACATTACAAACATTTGCCCCAAATTAACAAGTTTGAACCATACTATAAGCAATAAATTTATTTTTATTAATAAGTTCAGTACAATTGGTATCACTGCTGGAATGAAATTGTATCTTTAAATAAAACTTAGTTTTCAAGATCGAAGAAAATATAGTCGAATAGTTTTTATAACCACAACTGTAAAAAAGCTTTATAACATTACGACGATTCATTCGTAAAAAGTATTAAAAATATAACTACAAAATATCAGTTATTAGCCTTAAATTTCTGGCTTAAACTAAATGTAAAAGCCTTCAATTTGACTAAAGCTCATAAATAGAAGACTAAAGCGTTTCGTCTGCTCCACTGTCTGCAGCACTTACAATCATGATAAGTTAAAATTGCCGTACAAATTATTCGAACACGCAAGCGTTATTCTACGATACACTTACTCTGCGTCCATCCCAAACTTTATCATGGCAGCATAAGGTGTATATTAGAACATTGTTTGGTGCTAATTGAAATAATGGGTTTATTGTGTTTTACTTTAGAGACCGCTGCGAACACTTTCGCTTCATGAAACATTACAATGTAATGTCCAACTATTTGATGTCTCAGTTGTCTTGTCTGGACCGACAGCTCAGTGGGAATCAATTCGGAAATTAATTATTTTTAAATTGTTTTGTGTCAACATAATGTTCATTTTGTTACGTCGGTATTAGCTGCATTTATTGCTTGTCAACTTATTGCTATTCCACTGCTGCTGCAAAGTGAAGGGGACGGTTACAGTCTGGTGGAGTTTAAACACCTTTAAGAATTCTCATGTGTGTAGGATTCCTCACGATGTTTTCTTTCATCTTTAAGGGAAGTGATAATTACTATCTAATATGCATATAACTTTCAATAGTTAGAGATGCGTGCTTAGAGTTTGACACACAGCTCAATAACTTGATATCATTGAGCTGATCACAGACCCAGGAGGTAAGTGATGGAACTCTTCAATGGCCACTAGTAAACTGGTCGAGTTTGGGCTCATTTTGTTTGTTTTGACGAGTTTATTACAAAAACTTGGTGACAAGTTCTGGAGATAGAATCGGAAGGCAGAAAGTCGTTCTTGAAAGGATGTCTTTTATTTTTTTTACTATGTTATAATATTATACTAATATTCCCACAATAATGTCGCTTCGCTAGGATGATAAAATTGCTTTTAGTGTACCTCGTTAAGTATTCTATGCAAAACCCTTACCTATACGACGCGTAATGATTAATTTTACCGTCCTTGGCTTGGCACCAGTCTCCAGTTACATCTATAGGACTTCCCGACATATAATCCCTTAAATAATTTATGTTATTATGTGTGTCAATAAGTTAAATTACGAAAACCATTAATCAGTGACTCGTAAAGCTTGATCGAGTAGGATACGAGGACCTCAGTCCTATATCTCCTATAATTGGAGGAAAAATTTATGGTTAATTAATATTGTAAGTCCTGATTTACTAGAATGGTACCGTACAACGGACAATGAATGATTTAGTAGGTAAGCCTAAGTCGGAGATATGCAAATGTTCTGGAGCATTATTAAATCGCCTCTATTTGGGTATGTGGAGCAAATTTTATAAGCCATGTGTATGTGCAAATGTAGATACGTAAGGTAAGCAGAGAGCACAAAGGGATATAAATAAGAAAGGTTTGTTATGAGAATGAAGAAGTTTTTGATGAATGATGTCTTGAGCATGATTGTCATCATACAGATGAATGAAAGAATTAAACTAACTGTTCTAGGCTGTGTTTAATTATTTGTGTGTCCATAGCGCCAACACCAATAATACGTTTGCATAAAAGGACAGAAATTTTTCGGTATCTTTTGTTACACCTTTATTATAATTATACTTTAAACTTTTGGAAATTCAGATGATTAAATTCTTAAAATGTCATAAACTTGTTGCATTGACGTCGTCAGAAATTTCGAGTCACTGACGACGACTAATTAAAATTTTGGAAATGACATTCTAAATGACAGGTTCCCAATAATAAAAAGAGGTTATATAAAACAAGAAAAGGTAAAGGTGGTAGAACTCTTTGTTGTTCGACTCCGGCGGCACCACCGCCACACTTATTTCTGTCTAATAACATCAGCTGTTAAGCGCTGCTGTCTTCTGGTTTCAAGGGTGTGGTAAGGGAGATAAACTTAACGAGGCATTCCAACTTAACTATGGTCGACTTCAGTTGGGATTCTGGTCTTATCTGAGGTGGATCACAAATGTCCACGAGCGGCAGTTGCCACTTACCATCAGGTGGACTGCATGCTCGGTTGTTACTCCATCATTATTAATATATGAATATGTGTACACGTATGTATTTTTAAATAAGAAGGTCAGTGACACAAGCCGACGTGATAATCACAGTAATAAAATCAGTGCTAATAAAGATTCACGGGCGACGTTGGAAGCCATAAGCTATGGATTTTATAAAACTTGGGGGCTCGTAAATTCGGAGGCAGTGTAGAGTTAATTTGATGAAAAAAGAGTTTTATTCACTACTATTTGAAATAATTAGAAGGTGCCATTTTTAGTACAGTTATTTTAAACAAGGGTTTGAAAGTAACTACATATATCTTGACGACGATTACTGTTCACCAGATGTAAAACAAAAATACGTATAAGCACAATTCAGTGAATAATAAAATCTGGATTATTAAATCTGAATTATAAAATTGGACTTAAACTGTAACTCTTAATTTGGGTGTCGTATTGAACAACAAAAAAGTCCGCTGTCGGTAAATTTTATTTAAAAAATAAGTTTTCAATTGTTCATCGTGTAACACCGTTTATCATTAAAATAAGCACCTGTAATCCAGGGCACGCAACACTTGAACTGTTAGAAAGTTCGGAGACATGTCATTCAGACTTTTGAATAACATCAGCCGTGACTGTTCAAAGTCAATTTTAATAACGAATTGTTTAGCTACAAGACATAGTTTGTTTAAATATCGAAATATTTGTTTTTGTCTTACAGTTTATTAAAGTTATTTGAAATGAATTGCAAGTATATTGTTTCAAAAGGGTAATCATGATCACATACGATAAAATTAAATATAGTTAAGTATAATTTAATATAGTTAAAGTCGTATGTGTGATTGTATACTAATAATTTAACCAATATGGATGTAGTCTTGAAACATTAACAATAGTATTAATTTAGGTACATCGTACATTTATCGTATTTAATCAGTCCGAATACTCACGCGGGAATGCAGACGTGGGAAAATATCCGTACTTAAATTCAGGTTCCAACAAGAGTACGACAATGTTTATGGGATAATGTATTTTCCATTTTAATACTTTCTTAATAAAACCAGTCACTCAATAAAGTTTGAGCGAAAATTTATTGGGCCAAGTCTTCGTGTCGTGTGATTAAACCAATGTAGTTTCGCAAAACCAAATTATTAACATTAGCGCTCGGTAATAGTCTTGAAACTTGACAAAGATATGAAATTATTGCGGTAGTTGTGTTTCGTACAAGACGCAGAAGGAACGTTAATGATAGTTTGGAATTTCTTCCCTTGGGTATTTTGCAGGTCATGTACATTTGGCTCCCGTTCGTTTCACCCGTCCGCGTGTTCGTTCATTGACATGCATTCCATCTTGAATATTACTTTAATCATAGGGTTGATTTTATACACGAGAACTTAGTTTTGTTTATTTGACTCCTTGGGAGGCGCGTTTTATTTTAGTTATTATTTAACGAGTGTATTGTGCCGTCGACACATGTTGAACGGTCGCGTGCGCGGGCGCAGGTCAGTCGAGAGCGCGGGTTCGTTGCGCGCGTTTATCTCATCAATGATCCTATCGGGATCTCCCGCGCCGAGGGCGGGAAACGAACATTTTTGTTTTGTTTTGTATTCCGAATATGTGATTTATTGAGTGGCTACATGTCGTCGATCTCAATCAGCCGACTATAATTAAAATTAGTCGAAATACTGCTTGAATTGAACATATCGACGATTTAATAATACAGTAACATAAATCGTTTCTGCAGCATTTCGGATACGAAGTTTGAAAAAATTGGGAGAAATTTTAATTTTACGGTTTCCTCGGTGCGGGGTTAATTAAACGACTTTTTCGTCGAACGTTTGGACGTCGGCATCAGGTCTTGTGCCAAGCGGCCAAGCGGTCGTCGGCGTTCGCATATCTTTAGTGTCAGCCGAAGACACCGACCCGCACTACCCACATACTTTTTGTATACATTCGGTATAGTGAAAACAAAGAAGCAACTCCTTTCTTCTTGTGTTTTAATGAGATACTAGTAAAATTATAGCGATTTTTATAACTCCCTATTTATTGAGTCTGCCGCGTGGCCGACCGTCCACGTTGTTGTCTGTGTAAATAACTGGTGTCTGCAGGAGAAATGGAAATGTTCATGGTGCAAGACGGACCCATAGTGATTTCTTGGATTGTGTTTCTATTGTTAATATGCCGATGTTACTATCAGATTGGTGAGTGTTCTTTATCATTTTACAAAGAAAGTAAAATATGTTTCGTCCTAACTAATTCTGAATGATGTGGCATAAAAACACTCATGAATTTACTAGTCATTTAAAATAGCTGTAACTTCGCTTTCAACCCCAAATAGCACACTTTCCTCAATATATTTGTGCTTTTTGTGACAGATAAATAAGTAATATTCTTCATATTAAATACATATTTTTGGCAAATATGTATAAGTATGTAGTATAATATGGCATATATTTGGCAAAATAATGTAGATGGCAATTTAAAGTAGGTATAATTTAGGTATTCACATCTGTTTCAATATTCGAAATGCACTCAGTGTGATAGGTACTTGCACAACGCAATACAATATGTGTAATTACGTACATATTTAACAAAAATAATGAACGACGGAGGAGAACGCCATATTGTTTAAAACCTATCAAATATCGCGCTAATTTTCATATTGTATTGCCTTGATATGTTTATGTTATGGATGCCATGTAAATTTGATAAAGCTAAGTATGGAAACAGAGACTCATGTATTTGTCCAGCCTGTGATCGAACCCGGAACACTTTGAATGGCAAACCGGTATGGTAACTTCATGGGCGTTAAGCCGCCCGTCAGCTAATAGTTATATATCTTCTTTCAAAAAGATACTTTATACGCATTTCACAGCCAGTGGAGTCGGTGGGTTGGATTTGCGGTTTTATTATAGTTGAGGAGTATTCGTATGAGAGTTAATAAGAACTGGTATTACAAGTATAGAACGAGTTAGATATCTAAGGTGACTTTGTATTCGGTGTTAGTTTGTTTGTCAATGACCTCTTCCTTGATCTTGCAAGACTTATTGCAGTTAACGTATACAAGGGCCATAAACACAATTAAATAGGTAGGATTTATATACTGTTTTATGTTAAAATATTGTTAAAATACAACACATAAACATATGAAACTGAGAGTAACAAAATAAAATTGAAATTTGTCCGAATATTTCATCGTCTAGTTGGGTTGTGTCGGCGTCGCGCGCGGTATTGACACATCTGTCAATTTGTCAGTTTGTCATTAGTTACGAATGGCAATGCTGCGTCAATATCAAATTTAGCCCGTGTCATATGTATAATTTGTAGTGCAGTTGAATGATAGACGTAGTTAGCTTTGTACGAGCGATTAATGACTTGCAAAGCGTAAATCGTTCTTCATGGTGGTCATAGTTATTTTTTATTTCGCAATTGTGTGAGGCTATGAAACTTGAAACTTCTTATGAAAACTAGAATAATATTTTTGTTCTTCGGATTGCTGATTAGATTGCTATTTGGATTTTAAAGAACCAACTACAGGCAAAATACATGTTTCATTAAATTTATTGCGTTGTTATCTTTACGCTACTAAACGTGTGCCTTAACGTCATCAACATGCAAATCTTACTCTCACGCACTTACATAGTGACTATAAGCTAACGTAGGATACACAGGATTTAGGAGGTGGTCCTAAGCTTACTTATCTCGTGCCACCAATAAAATGCATTTTAAACTGAACTCTGCTATTTTGCGCAACTGTGGTAGTTCGCTATTCGCCAAGTGGGTTAATGTGATGTTTATTCATACGGTATTTATACTTCCGCGTATAAAGTGGTCGATCGAAATGATAACATAAAAATTCTTTTAGTGTTTTGATTGGCTTGTATTGAAGATTTCGTTGTACTGTCTAGTGTCTATCAATTATATCCATGTACTAGCTGAGATCCGGGTTTGAACAAAATATACATGACATAAATACGATTGAAATTTTATATTTTCAACGGATTTTAAAATGGGGCGAGCACTTATGGTCTACTTAGTTTTAATTTTTTATGCGTTATCTTAAAAGATTTTATAAATAAAATAGACTTAGTCACGCCTTATAATATCAGCTATCTGCCAGTAAACAAAAATCTTAATAATTGTGTTTGTTATAAGTAGTACTTTCATGTGTAATTTACAAAAAAAAACGGTCATTTTTATATTACAAAAAAATATATTTCTTTGTATATCTGGTTTTAGTCGTGATACTCAATTTCAATTTGATTCACGAACTACTAATATAGCTGCTTGCTTGTTATATGGGCGTTAATTATCAACAACAATATTATTTTATACAATATTTAGAAAATACTTTTCATATTAAACTTTACGAAACGGGAAGTATAGAATTGTGAATTTTAAATTTACGATCGACGCGCCGATCCCATGCTATATATCTTGGTACATTTATTTGAAGTCATTTTTAAAGTGAAGATCGGATGCATTGTTTATAGCGGTCGTTTGTCCATAAAATGGGTCACGTCCGTTGGTGCAATGCCCATACATTAAAGTAGAAATATCGTCATCCAATCTAAGCGAATTATATTGAACGCGCAAGAATTTTGGAAAAGGACAGAGGTATCTTGTAATATTGTTAGTGGTTAAACTATGGTGGGCGTATATGCCGGTAAAGCAATGGCAATTCTGTTCTCAATATTTTTCGTTAAAGACTGTGAACGCTTACTTTGTGTGGGTAGACACATTTCATTTGTCAAAGAAAAACTCTAAAAAAGGTCCAAAAGTTTAAAAAAAAATGTTACCTGCTGCTTTGCAAAATGCCTGGAAATATTATGAAATGCCCGTGTACTTGACTAGGCAGTGACAGATACACGTGTGCTGATCGGTTTTCAAATGTATCACGTAAATCGAGCCGTGCGTGATTTATCACGACACGATTTACATGGAAGTCGACTCAATGACACAGTACCTACGTACATTTTAATTGAAGCATTATTATTATTATGTTATATGATAATCATTAATAATAGCCGCCTTTTGTACCACTATTTATTTTATAATAAAGTTTTAAATAAAAAAATAAATGAAAATAGCATGTTGATTTAGATTTTTTTAAATTTATCATTAAACACACATTTTCAATAATAATAAATATGACTACACGAAAAAATATTAATATGATTAATTCTGCAAAAACATTTCTAAAAAACCTCTGTAGCTACTTAATCCTGTTAATATTAATTAACCAGTAACATCGTGCCGGTTTTCATTATGCCACAGGATAAGGCCGTAATATAGCATGTTATTCAAGCTTAATATTAGGGTAAGTGCGCCAATTATGGACTAGTTCTGTAATATGGACTACCTACATTTCTTAAAAACCATCGATCGTATTTAACTACCCGTCTGCACACACTAAGTTCCACCCCTCCCGCGGTTCGTTAGTCACTAGCCGGTCGGCAGAAAGCGCTCACACATTTACGGCAGCCATTTTTCGTTTTTATCACCGTACGATGTAATTTTATTCTTAACTTCATAAGGTCATAATTTCAGCAAATATTACTGTTTGGGAAAGTGCATTAAACTGGGAGAAAGGTGAGTTTTTTTTACAATTATTCATAATAAGTTGATATATCCAAAAGTTTTAATAATTTTCTTAGTATCAATGTTAACCTAGAAATGTATGTGTATTATAATATGGACCACCGGCATGTTTTGAATATGGACTAGTGGTCCATATTACAAACAGTCATTTACATTTTAATTTGATTGTTTTAGGATGGCATCTACAAATTCTATAACCAAAGAAAAGACCAGACAAACATGGGATAAAGATGCAATGGCTAATGCAATTAAAGCTATACGAGATAAGCAAATGGGTTTTTTAAAAGCATCTAAATCATACGGAGTACCCAAAACTACGCTTATACGCTTATCGAAAATTAAAGACCAATCACTTAGCGACATTACGAACAATAAACTTGGAAGAAAAACGACTTTGCCTAGGGAATTGGAAGCTGAATTATGTGATTATATTCTAGAAATTGAAAAATTTGGATTTGGTCTTACGCGCAGCGACATCAGATCTTTGGCTTACCAGTTAGCGGACAAGAATAATTTAAAGCACACGTTTTCACAAGATAATGAATCTGCGGGAAGATCATGGTTGAGGCTATTCCTCAAGCGCCATCCTAACCTATCCTTTCGCCGTCCAACGGGCGCATCAATCGCCAGAATGAAAGGATTTAACAAAAAAAATGTAGACGAATTTTTTGAGTTGTTGGAGAGCTCTTTTGATAAAATCAAGTATCCTGCAACCAATGTTTATAACGTGGATGAAACTGGAATTTCAGTGGTGCCATCAAAAATGCCGGAGATACTAGCTCTAAAGGGCAAAAAACAAATAGGAACCGTAACGTCAGCAGAACGTGGATCAACGGTCACTTGTGTGATATGTATGAGTGCAAGTGGCACATTTGTCCCGCCGATGATGATATTCCCGAGGAAACGGGACAATCCACTACAGATGAAAGGTGCTCCACTCGGTGCCATCCATGCCTGTCATCCATCCGGATGGATACAACTTGATCTATTTACTCAATGGTTCGAGCATTTTTTACAACATGTGAAACCAAGTGCTACATCACCGGTTCTACTGATTTTAGACGGCCATGCAAGCCACACCAGAAATATCAAAGTTGTGGATTTAGCCAGAAAAAACCATGTTCGCTTGCTATCTCTGCCCCCACACTCAAGTCATAAAATGCAGCCACTTGATAAAACATTCATGGGTCCATTAAAAAAATACTTGACTGAAGAAACTCGCAAACGATTACGAATGCAACCTCGAGCAATAACACATTTTGACATCGCGGAATTATTTGGTCTAGCCTACATACGAGCTCAGCGTGCAGAATTAGCTATTAGCGGTTTTCGTGCAACAGGGATATATCCAGTTAATAGACATGTCTTTGAAGATCATGACTTTATCGATGAAGACCTTCCAGCAGTAGAGGGCTCTTTTAACGACCCAGCACACGATATAACGACACCAGTTAATAAAATTTCCGATAACCCGATACCTGAGCAAAGGGCTGTTGTACCTGAACCCGAAAACTGCTTACCTGAGACAAGGGCTGTTGCAACTTCGGAACCTCAATCTGTGAATGAACCATTACCCCAGAGCGTTGATGGACATCTTGAAGCAAATACACAACCAGGAGTGTCAACACTGATTATGAATGATTCAATAGTTAGTCCCTCTACATCATATTTTTCGCCAAAAGTGTTGCAGCCTATACCACGTTTAAGGAAAACTGTCAGCAAGAGAGGAAGAAAAACCACCAAGCCTACAATTTTGACATCTTCGCCTTATAAACAAGATTTAGAAACGTCGATACAGAGGAACATCAAAAAGAATACGCCAAAGAAACCTGCAAAGAAAGTGCCAAAAAAAACAGCCCAAAAGAAAATAAAGATCATAACAGAAAGAAAATCAACGTCTAAAAGTTCTGATACAAGTGATTTTTCAGTCAATGATAGTACCGATGAAAGTTCTAATAGTTCCCAAAATCAAAATGGTAAATGTTTGTATTGTAATGGTTTTTTTTCTGAAGACGTTCATGGAGAGAAATGGATCCAATGTGCATCATGTAGGGAGTGGGCTCATGAAGAATGTGCTGGTATAGAAGATATGGTTAATTTTTTTGTATGTGAATTGTGTACCAGTAATTAGTTTAATCTTAATAATTGACTGATTTATTTTTAGGCAACACATCCTTTTTTTCAATAATTTTGAACCAAATTGACTATGGTCCATATTTAAAACCATGTGGTCCATATTTTGTACACTTTTTGCTAATGCACGATAATGACCTATTTTATAAAATGTTGATTATTTTTAATATGTTCATGTTCCTTAAGATTTCTAATTAATAGTTTTTGATACCAAATAATTATCGAACCGTTCAAAATATATAAGGCTGATTAATCTTTATAATTCTGAGTTTTATTACATAAAATCCTTATGGTAGTCCATAATTGGCGCATTTACCCTAAATATTAAATCCATTTACAAGCGTCCGCTTTCTCTAGCTTTTTATACCTGAGTTAAGTAACCAATATATTCCGTATGAAAAAATATTGTGAAAATAGATTCGGTAGTATTCAAGATAAGTTCCAATACACAGAAGGATACATATTTGACATTAAATAATAAGCTTTTCGAGTCTTATTACATATTACACACAAAATAATTGAAAACACTTAATTTTTGTTACTCATAGATCCATTCCATTTTTTTTTTCTTTAATCTGATTCTAATTGATCATCACAATAGCAAATTTCATTTCAAACAGAATTCAAATATTCATGTTAGTATCATGCCAGAGTTGAACGTTTGTCTTAAAAACAATATTGTACACTTTGTAGTTACACGGGGATACATGATACACGTGTGCGATTTCTAAACTGCAAGTGACATTTTACTATGTAAGCACGTTTTCTGAATAAGCGCTAGGACGATGTACGTTGTAACTTGTTTTGCATTTGATTATAATACTATGCCCGTTTTGGAAAGTGTAACATTACACTGGAAATATAGCCACAGTTAGATTTTTAAAGAGCGTGACGACTAATTACATCTTTTGTTTTTTTTTTTGGTAATAAATTTTATATTAATCCCCTTCTTACTATTTGGATCTGAATATTTTCGCCAATTGCAGTACCATGTCTACTTCATTTCCATGTATATTGTATTTACCTACTACTACGTTCATCTTTACCCATTGATAAAGATAGACGGCTTAAATACGATATGAAATGCTGTCTACCCGCTTCCATCTTCATAGCAGCGGGTAAACTTTACCAGATATCTTATTCATTCCCGGTTTGAAAACGTAAGATATTTAGTTCTTCCACCAAATGGAATTGGTGCAGTGTGATGCAATGTACTTCGGGTTTCACCCATCTGCGAGGAAAGTCTTGCACGGACATAAAAAGATTTGCAATGTTAAAATTCTCGCTCTCGTTCACTATGTATATCGGTACAACAACGCCGAAACTTTGAAAATTTGAAAGAACTGACTCTGAATATAATTTTATGTGATTTAGCTTACGCTGGTATTAGTGGCTGAAATTTTGCAATTATTGTAAAGGAGAGCAAAATAAGCCTTTATAAAGATTATGACATGTAGGTATTTATTTCAACAGACTATTCGTAGAATTCATTGTTAAAAAAATGTGTCTTGTTTACCGCTCCACATTTTATAGCGCGTCCTTCAAAGATATGTAAAAAATCTAAACTTAATGCCTTTCTAGTCCTTTCCATTGTTCTGTATAATCGTTTCTAGCGTCTCTACTCGTCAGATGTAGGTGACCCGGTTGGAGCTATAAACAGATGCGGATTACGGTGTGCATGGTTTAATCCCTCAGACTCTTACCCTCATAATAAATAGACCCATGTACGAAGGATCTGAATATTATGTATAAATTTTCTGATATAACTCTACAAGATACTTTAGTCTATCATAGCTTCATGTGTTATTCGTGATATTTTGTTTCTTAAACGGGAATAAGATCAATTCTATAATTAGGCCGAAGGGTTAGGTTAGCGTTTATGAAGATTTTACAAAATAAGGCGCGACATTGCACTTAATGTAACCAGTTTAGTGTATTCGTTAAATACATTCGTTTAATGAATTGACTTGATGTCTTTTAGACATATTTTGATTTGCATAGAAAAACACATGAATTCATGTTGCGACAATAAAAGTAAATTATCACTCGCATGACCGTAAAAGAAAAGTATTATGAAGAAACCCAAGAGTTCCCCAGAATGTTCTTAAATCTGTTAATCAGCACGGTGGTGGACTTTGTCTAAATGTAATACGTTCTGAAACGAGAAATTAAGGGATCGATGAAGATAACTTCCCTTGTTAGATTCTTATTCTCAAGTTTTATACGATCTTTCTAGTCTCCTCAGCCAGAACTAGGTGACCTGGTTGCAGTGGGCAGCATTACGAATTGCATGCTTTAATCTCCCGGATTACTGCGGGTCTGCTAGCGGACACTAAATGATATAAATATTTTCTTCCTATGGCTCGTACTAAATGAATGAGGTCTGTTAAGAGATTCTTTTAAGCTGGACTCGGTTTGTTAGCGTTGCAAAACTGCAACTAATATCGCTAAAATGTTTTAAACATAATTTCTGCAGTAAATCTTTTATTATCATACATTAAAACGAAGTGAATGTTGAATTATTTAGTGAATATGCTCGTTTCGGATCATGTTTTTCTAATTGAAACGTGTTGGCGTTATTCAGTGCTAAATTAAGAAATAATGTTCATGTTATAACGGTTTTAGGTAATACAAGAATTTTTAAATATTTAAATATATTTTAATTTACATTTGTGATGTAAAAGCTGTAAAATGTACAAATTGAAATTTACATGTTAATGTGAGCCTTTTATGTACTCCGTTTGCGTGGTAAAATTATAATTTTTAAATGTCCAATAGACTGCACAAATAAATGTTATTCAAATCAATATTACTGAATTTTCCATTATACTATTAAAAATGAAGACAGGTGCGAGGGACATCATTCTTATTACATTAAAGGTACATATTAAAATATGTAAAAAACATAATTAAGTAATTGTATTGCGTCCCAATATATAGCACTTTTCAAAAACCAAATAACATTGTTATTCATACAAACATGAAAAACAAACTTATGTTTATAGTTGTTGTTTGTAAACGTATGTATTAGGTCCCAATACAGAATAAATAAAAATAATTATATATTTTGATTTGCCTGCTGCTATTTAATGATATTGCTACGGAACCCTTCGCTTGCGAGTTCGACTCACACTTGGCCGATTTTTTATATGTTTCATTATTCATTTTACATAGTCATCATCCCCCACAAAGTAACTTAACTAACGGTATTAATTATTCAATGTTATGTCTATATTGTTCATGTTTACTTTACCACTCATTTTAAACCTAGACTACGTCTGATTAATCTGTTAGTGGCAATTCAATAGAGAACAGTATCATATTACTCACAGCTGCGGCGAAACGGACGTCCTCAATTATGCAGTTTACAGTCGCTTAGTTTTACGTTCGTAGCGTAAAATACTGACTTAAAGTTTCGTATACAATTTTGAATATCATTATTTTTGTATTTTGCAAAAATTTTACTTGTGATGCGCTAACATAAATACTCATATACGTCATAACTTAATCTATACAAATAATTAAAACGGAAGTGTCTGTAATGTCAAAACAAAATAACACCTAGTTACTGAATGCGTATGAAAATATATACGATACTTATAACAAAAAAAACAATTATTAAGATTTTGTCGGTCTGTTTCTTCGAGGTAATCTCCGAAAAGGTTAAAACATTACATTTACACTAGCAGACAGCTGACGTTGTAAGAAGAAACGTAGGCTTTATTTTAATTAAATCCCATTAAATTTAGCGCGCAATTTGGTAAATATGGCGATGTTATAAAATTTCGGTTATAATCATGTCACCTTAAGTTCTTTTAAATGTTGATGAAACCGCGGGGCTCAGCTAGTTTGCTATATAGAGGCACATTGTGTTTTCTCATTTAATTAATCAGCTCAAAATGATTATGTCTCACGGGTAAAGGATTTTCATATGCGAATAACCTCGTTATTTTCGAGTGGCGTATCATCTATGCAAATGTGACGCGGCGCGACACGGCGAGCGTCTCGGGGGTGTTGCAAAAAATTATGCGCTCGAATGTGCTCAAATAGAAGTTGCAGACGAAATCTCGTTGTAGAAACTACATACGAATTAGATTTCGTGTAATATCAAAAATCAAAATCTAAATATTTTATTTAAAGTAGATCCTTTACAGAATTCTTTTTGAACGTCAATAATTTACCACCACTTCACAAGGTGTTTTGTTATGGAGAAGAAGAGGCGAAAGAAACTCCATACCACACATCTTTTAAATAAACAAAAAAAAATTACATAAATAAAATTATATAAAAAGTTATATTATGTTAAAGAAACAAGTGGAGCTGGAGTTATTTCAGACCACACAGTTTTATCATCTAAATAATCACTTGCTTTAAAGTAGGCTCTCCTACACAGAGTTTGTTTAATAATATGTTTAAACTATCTTTCTGGCAAAGTCGTGATATAATCTGGTATTTTATTGTAAATAAAGTGTAGTATCCTTACTATTTGACGGTCTATTTGTCAAACTCTTGGAACTTTTCCCTGTTATTGGACAATCTATCCCAACTACAGAGAACTAACTATGGCTTGAAGAAACTAGCAAAAAAGAAACAATTCTCACAACTGACGGTTCGGTTCATCAGACAAATGAAGTGGAAGGCCCGAACCCGTCGAGTTAAGTAATTGGTTAATCGGCTGGAATGTTTATATATAAATCTCTTTTATCTCCAATTGTGTTATACTTTTTCTATTTCTACCAGGGGATTCGATTTCCCTCATTTTCGTTTATAGGATTTCTCTTGTCCATTCTACTGAGTTTATCTACGGAAATTTAAATTGTGTAAAATTTATGACTGCGAAATGAAAAGCGCTATTGAATTTATTTTTTAAGTGTGATGGTTTTACGGAAGATTGTGTATAATTTGAGATGTAAAATATTCATTTCATCCACCACAACGAAAAGAAATGCCTTACCGTGTTGATGTTTTTCATCATTCATTACTGTCCCACTGCTAGACACGTGTCTTCTCTCAGGGTGACAGAAGTTTAGGCATAGTCCAAATAGCTGGACAAGTTCACACACATTTGAGTTTTATTTTAAAGAACTCTGAGGCTTCTCTGTTTTCCTTCAGCGTTATGTCGTCAACTAATTATTGTACCACAGCTAAACACGGGACTCCAGCTCATAGCGAATTGCAGTACCTACTTCATATACATTTGGAATTTTTTTCTGTAGGTTTCTTTACGATGTTATCCTTCATCGGAGCCATAACAGACAGACGGACGGACAGACAGACACAAAATTTATTAATTGTTATTTGTTAAAGATTCGAGATATAAATACTTTCGACAGCATTTAGTTAAAATTTGTCGTTTTAACATTACAAACAAACACTTTAATTTTGTTCTTATGTACCTGTAGATAAAAAATATTTGATATTACGTATTTTTTTCGAACCATACACTAAAAACTACACAGAAAACATAAAAAAATCAATCCAATCTCAATCCAACTTCGCCTATAAACGAATTACATTAAAACCAAACTCAAGCATTGTAAAGCTACCATATTCTCAAATCACACTTTACGTAGGATGTCAGCCGATTGCGAGGCGATATCCTTGAAGAGGAAGGCTATAGCTATGCAAATGGGGGTTGCCGCACATTTCCATGCAGATTCTCCTAGTGAGAGATCGTTGTCTTGCTCCACATCTGTATTATACGGGTAAGCATCGCATAATATCTACCCCTATTTTAGCAGATAGCTTTTACTATTTTATGTTAACGGTAACAGCTGTTTTACGATCGTGATTTGTTAAATGACGCATTATGGTGCATTCGTTTTTTTATATGATGCGATGATAGCATGCAGTCTACCTGATGGTAAGGAACTGCCGCTGATGGACATCAATGATCAATACCAGATAAAATTTAAGTCCTATCTGAGATCGACACATGCTTTGCTACCCCTGAAGACTAAGTTGGAACGCTCTTAACGTAACCTTTACCACACCCTTCAAACCAGAACACAGCAGCGCTGAACACTGTTTTTATAAGATAGAAATAGGTGGGGCAATGAATGCTGGATAGACGCACAAAGAGTTCTACCAATCTTATCAGAATATGACCTTTAATATCAGAATGCTTTTCTGAATACAATATTGCTACAGGGAACTGCTTATAAGCCCCTCGGGTCCCATAAATTGAAACAACTGACCCGTCCTTCGCTATTTGTACCAACCCACGCATTTCCCGAATCTGCGTCAGCTTGCTTCCCCAGGAATAAACAAAAACATAAAAATAATGGGGAAAACAATAAAA
>DWRA01001326.1:0-17557 GCA_018250295.1 Spathilepia clonius
AGCGCGGTGGACTATGGCCTAAACCCTCTCACTCTGAGAGGAGACCCGTGCCCAGCAGTGGGACAGTAATGGGTTGAAGACAATAAGTAGACAGCTCAAATTTTCACTAAACATGAAATACTACAACTAGGACAGTAACATATAATAGAAGTAAAATAAAGTTAAAAATTAAAGGGGTTTGATATAAAAACATAAGTTCATTATTAGACTAGACAACGATTGAACATTGTAAACGTCTAAATAGTACAAACAGTAACGGCTAGTCTGTGGGAATGTTATTATGCTTAAGATCGACATCTGCCACATTACAATGGCTTCCTCTTAGTACCAAGGTTATGTGATATAACAGTGTCTATATAATCTACCCTTTTAATACTTAACACATGTATAATGTTAGTTTTTTAAAGATTGAAGTAGTAAACCAGCATATAGTGTACCTGATGGTAGTGGCCACTGCTGCCATTGGACAACTGTAGACAACCTGACATACAATTACAATCTCAAACTCGGTCACAGATGTGTTGTTACCCCTGAGGTTTAAGTTATGGTCATATAAGTATTTCTCCCTTGTTACACCGTTCAAACCAGAACACAGCAACACTGCTGTTGTTAGGCGGAATTAGATAGAGCGATGGTGCTTCCGGAGCCGAACCACAAAACGTTTACCATTTTTAAATCTCACCTATTTTGTTTTGCAAGTATTAAAGCAAAGTAAAGGAAAAAAAATATTTTGATTGGTAACTATCAACACTTATAGCAGCCAGCAAATAGCAAGAACTGAATTAAGTATAGTAATAAATACAACTAACAAATTATATATTCTATTGGAACAAACATATTATAGGAAAACATGCTTATTATTTAAACAACTTAGTAAGACTACCATTGTTTTAGTAAATGATGGTTTCTAATCCACACATAAGCTTGATTATCAGAGGAGCATGTTTTTTCTTTTCTCAGAGGAGAATGCCTAGGATTGGGGGTCCAAACCCCTGATTGAGAAGCCACATTTTTACCACTAGGTTATCACTGCTGTGACAGATAACACATAACTTAAACTAAGGTATCCAGAAGCATAAAATCTTTGCACAGCAGTTTATAATACAAAAAAGATAATGATATATAATAATAAAACAAGATTCCTAAAAGTTCAACTCCTGAGGCGTAAAAAGGGGGATAAAATGAAAAAAATATGTACATGATAGTATATAATTATGTGAATGTGATATGGATAGAACAGTTTGCTACTACGTGAGGATAACAACTAATAAGTCAGGGGCATACTGGACCATGTTGTATGTGTATTCAATGGCACATGTTTAGACCAATTTGTCTATACCTTTTGTAACAAATTTCACCACTCAAAGGCTAAACAAAACAGATGTTCTGAAAGAAATATCTAGATTACACATTAACAGTGTTAGTTAATCTTTGAGCTGATGCATAGATGGAAGCAGTACACCCCTGTTAAAGTCCTATTTATGCATACAGATGCTAAGAATGTCTCTGAGCTAAATGAAACCAATTTTTCTACATAATATTTTGACAGGCACGGATTGTGAATGGTAGGTATCAATGTACACACACTCTATATAGAAGGATGTGATTTCATTTTGTCACGGACCACATCTGACATGTCTGTAGATATAATGCACTATTAGTGATTATATAAATTGCAGTTTCCTTAGTTACACTGACTTCTTTGTCATGTAGAGAAATGTAGTCAATACACAATTTTATACGGACAATATTACTAAGTATCAATCCACTCGTGCGAATGTAGAATTATCCGAAAATACCAAAACACAACAAAACTAACTATATAATTTTATAGTTTACCTAAAATGCTTATTACGCACGTACCAATGAATTTTAATACCACATGAGATCGGTAATAATATGATTGCAAATAAAAGGAAACTCCTAAAGCAATATAATACGATAAAACACGATAAGATTTTTTTCTAACTTACAGAATGCTCAATTACATGTTCTTATAAGTTGATTGCCTTTCCATCTAGGCTGAATATGCATGCAATTTGTGTGTCCCATTCAATTCTCATTGCCTTATTTGAATTGTTTTTATAAAATTGTCCAAAACTGAAAAGTACTGAAATCCATCTCTTCTATTCTTAAATTGTCAAAGTCAAAATCAGAAACGTCAGCGTGACGTAGGACGTACCGTGACGTTTCTATGACCAAAAATTGTTAAACTCCGATTCAAGAGATGGGCATTCAAATATCGATTCAGCCACACTATGCGTCATACGATTTTAATCCTATTTGCACTCTACGAACAAATCCTATTATACTGTTATTTCATGCTGAAAGAAACCTCACATGTTACGCTTATAAATAAGGGAAATTGTGAGGAAGAAATCATTTGTGGCGGACGCTCATCCAGCTAACGCTATCTAAGTAACTTCGTAAATTTTCAAAGTATACATATCCCCCTTACCCCAATTATTTCATTTTCATTCCCAGTCAACCGAAATCAAGCAAAATGCTTGACTGCCTATCCTTAGCGTTCGTAGTGGCCGTAAAGGTCTTTAAGAAAACCACTCCCAATGGAAAAGTTACCGTTTACCTTGGCAAGCGCGACTTCATTGATCATATAGATTACTGCGATCCCGTTGATGGAGTTGTGGTCGTCGACACCGAGTACCTGAAAGGAAGAAAAGTGTTCGCTCAGGTATAATAGTGATATGTGCCTAGTGCTCAAGTGATGGTTTTAGTGAAGTGAAAGGATTAAAACGTATCTGTTTTATTCAGCTCGTTACGACCTACCGCTTCGGTCGTGAAGAGGATGAGGTGATGGGAGTGAAGTTCTCAAGGGAAATGGTCATTGGACAGGAGCAGGTTGTGCCCATGATCAACGCTAAGATGGAATTGACCTCCGTCCAGGAGAAGCTGCTGAAGAAGCTTGGACCCAATGCCTATCCCTTTACTTTTACTTTCCCTGACACGTCGCCCAGTTCGGTAATACGTTAAAACCGAAATCTTTCGTTTCTTTTTTTTAAATTTAATCTGATTTTTAAACTTCGATTTTGGAATTCAGCCTTAATATTTTCTAATTAGATTTTTTTTGTTTACAACCTGATGTATTCTTATCTTGCCGTTATATTCTTCTAATGGCATTATCCTATTGAAAATTTCCATTTTTAATTTAAAATTCCAGTTTTATAGTTCTAAATTATTTTAATTTGTAATATCCATTAATCTATATCTATATTGCAGTAGCTAATGACCTACTTGAATATTATGTTTTAATATTTCAATAGGTAACTCTGCAACCCGCCGAAGAAGATCAGGGCAAGCCTATGGGCGTTGACTATGTTGTGCGAACCTACGTTGGGGAGAGCGAAGACCAAAAGACCCATAAGCGAAGCTCGGTGACCCTCGCTATTAAGAAGGTAATATCGTTCATATGACAGAGTTGAGTTTGTTTATTTATCATTTACCCTCTCTCATGTTTTAATGTCTGAATTTACAGCTTCAACACGCTCCTTCCACCCGCGGCCGACGTCTTCCTAGCTCACTTGTGAGCAAAGGTTTTACTTTCAGCAATGGAAAAATCAGCCTTGAAGTAACGCTGGACAAGGAAATTTACTATCACGGAGAGAAGCTTGCCGCCAACATTATCGTATCCAACAACTCCAGGAAATCTGTGCGAAACATCCGTGCCATGGTCGTTCAACATGTTGAGATCACGATGATCAACTCTCAATTTACTCGCCAAGTAGCTTCTTTGGAAAGCCGTGAAGGTTGCCCGGTTACCCCCGGCGCTAGTTTGTCCAAGACTTTCTACCTTGTGCCATTGGCCCGCAGCAATAAGGACATTCGAGGTGTGTTTGATACTTTGATATTGCGATTTTACAAATTATATTGTTACAGCGAAATAGAAGTTTATAAAAAAATTATGCTACTCGTTTTTTGTTACACTTTTCATCTGTCACACTTGTCTATTGTTACATACAGGTGTGGCTTTGGACGGACACTTGAAAGATGATGACGTCAACCTGGCTAGCTCTACTCTGGTGACAGAGGGCAAGTGCCCTGCTGATGCCATGGGTATTGTCGTGTCCTACTCTGTACGCGTTAAGCTGAACTGCGGTACTCTTGGCGGAGAGCTCGTAACTGACGTGCCATTCAAACTACTGCATCCCGCTGAAGGTAAATTTACATGTGATGAACACATGGTTAAAAATCTTTAGGGTTTATTTATACAGTGACACAAGTTTCTAAGCAAGTAAAACTTGATATAAATTTACCGTTTCTCAACTTTTCATTATATAGGAACTATCGAGCGTCAACGCACCAATGCCATGAAGAAGATGCAATCCATCGAACGACACCGTTATGAGAACTCCCTCTATGCTAATGACGAGGAAGACAACATCGTGTTTGAGGACTTCGCCCGCCTCAGGATGAATGAGCCAGAGTAAAGGGGCAATGTTTAAAAAAAATCACAAAGCATCATCCAAAAACCAAAAAAAATCGTCACTTATGGAGAAAGTAACGCAATATTCAAACCTGTGTTTATTCGCTTTATAATGTTTATATATACGCAACGTCGTAATTAATAAAATAATTAATTTGTACAAAATTGTATTGTAGTAGAGAATTGCGCTATTCTATTATAATAATGTTAATATGATTTCCTTTATCTGAGATTAGCATAGTAGGTTTTGAAAGTGGGTTTCCGTCACATATGCATGAGTACTTTCCTCTTAAATAATGACACACTATAATGACAAGTATAATTCATGTTACAAATACAAATGACTAATAATCCTTCATTGATTAACGAGTGTTCTTATTTACGGGATAGTTAAACGCAGTGCAACAATGTGTCACCATCAACAACAATGTGTTACCACGAAAAACATAACTTACATACTATATACTAAAACCGTAAAAATCTTTAGTATTCAATATGATTTTCATAAACGTTTGTAAAATATTAGTAAATCCAGTGTGCGATACAGCAGCAAAAACACTTTTTGAGATGAATAAAATGGTAACAAATTAAATTGTCCAGAAAGTATAGAACACAATTAACAATGGCAGGACTTATTATAAATATCTGCTTATTTAACGTATCTTATATTATCGCTTTAGGCTACTTTAATCGCTTGTTAGATTTTTTTAGAATAGTGTGCTTATAATCACTTGTTCCTTGTAACATGTAATTAAACTGTATATATAAGTTATTAATGTTTTGTCTTTATGTAATTAACTTTTAGATTAATATGCTAATACAATAGCGCAAATTTCACTACCTCGATTCGAATGAACAATTATTTTTTTATTAATTACAAATTGCAATGTATTACAATTATAATAATTGTGTTTCATCTCCAACTAACATCTTATAACTCAATTACTCCATCACGCGCTTTTATTTGTATTATTATGCTTATCGATTTGCTTGATTCATTGGTATTTTCTAATAGGAACTGCTAAAAAATAATGTTTGTGTTTTAAAAATGTAACTCTTACCTTGTTTTGTCGTGTAGTATTCTAAAAGATTTTAAATAAAATTAACATCACTAAATTGTCTTTTACTTTTTAACTTAATTATACTAAAAATTCGAACTGCAATCGAAAGTAAAAATCGATGTTGACCCTATGACGTCTTGTACATCACTGAAAACGTTCAGAAATGCAATTGAGAAGAAGTTACGACCTTCTTTGCATTCTTTTTTTTATTTTCTTATCTTCAAAAGGGTTGGTATTGTCCCGCATAATTTTTTTAACCACCCTTCATAAAGTCAACACCGTGCAAGTTGCTCGTCACTCATTGTTATTAGTGACCTGCAGGAGAGATGTCATACCTTGTGTTACATTTAGGACAAAACATGCCGTATCACATAAGAATTAAAATATAATATTGTGAAGACAGCATTATAAATCAAATAAAATTTAAAGAAAATGAAATTGACTTATCACGTAAAAATGAAAAATCATAAATTATGAACTAATAGTTTTATCTTCAATGTTGCTATTTAATAACCGTCAGGCAGTTACGATAAATTATTGCATTATTTTCAGGCGCTTTATTTAGTTCCTATTATAGCCTCAATGATGAGTTGAGTGGTGACATAACGCTGTAGACACTAGATGACCCCTTAGACATTCAGCAGGCTGAATAAAAATGGCACACTTGTTTATACTTAGGAGGTATTAAAACCCTTTGGGGCTAGGCTCCGGCACCACCACCGCCACACCTACTGCCTAACTGTTTTGGTTTAAAGGGTGTGATAACGGAGACTCAATAATTCAAGGTGTTTCAACTTAGTCCTCACGGGGAGCAACGCGTCTGTGCCTGAGCTCAAGGACTTTAATCTTATCTCAGGTTGATCAAAGATGTCCACCGGTGACAGTGGCCACTTACCGTCAGATTGACTGCATGATCGAGTTGCCTGTTTGCTACTTCAATACAATATAATGAAAATACTTTGAAAGATAAATTTAAAAATACTAATTTGATTGATGTAACAAACTAAATCCTGGATCTGCAATTGATTAGTGGCATTACTACTTAATCCTTAGTAGGTAATGCATCTGTGGTAGACCTACTTTACGATATTTCCCAATACATCAATTTTAGTTTATTTGTAAGTATTTAAATGTAACTGAAACGTTTTTACAAATTCATTTTGGTAATCATTCACTGCGTATTTTGAAATTAAATTATTTTGTGAAATTAAGTTTTTTATGTTGCAAAATTTTTAAAGTGCTATATTATTGTTAGGGTTCCACGGTAAATTGAAGGTTTGAATTTATAAAAGCCGTGTAATTTCTTAATTAGTGCTCAATTGTCAATGACCTCACTGAATCATTGCAAATTTCGCTAAAAATGAAATCTGAACAAAAATTATTTTCGACAATAGGTTTAAAAATAGTTGTGACAGAAAACTGGGTACTAAACGAATTACATTTTCGTAAGTTATATAATATAGGCTTAGCATATTTTATCACTTCAATAGCTAGAAAGATTAAGGTAGTTTTAGCACGAGTGTTATAGATATTAAATGAAATAAGAACCACCTAACAATTTTACGATTTATTGATAAGTAACATGAACTTATTACCTAATATATCTAATAATTAGGATATAATTCGAAAAAATAGAGTATCAGACTGCATTTGTTTTATTCCTATAATTCTTTTTAGTGTTTTGTTTTCATTAGTATCTATCAGTATTAAATTAAGTGTAAACAACATTAAAAAAATTGGAAATCTAATAGTTTTTATAAATTTTTAATTACATTTATAAATTTTTAAGTCGTCAATAAAATACCGAAAATAGAAAGATTTTAAAAAAATACATAGATATGTACTTTTAATAATGCTTTTACGAGGGTTGATATACCTAGAGGATGTAAGCTTCTTCTAAATAGAACTGACTAATTTGTTTTAAAAAAAAATTGCAAAAATGGTATCTGCTGACTCTTCAGACCATCGTCAACTACTACCCAACGGCTGTTCATTTATCTCCTAATACAATAGAAATATCGTCATTACAATCACACATTTCTCATGCTATTAACTGGTCAGACGAGTTGTGGACAAAAGAGTAAAGACAGGAAGATACTTCCTTGTTTAATTGCGAAAAGGATTCGTCCAAAAACCAGTTTGACCGGCTCTATGTGGGAAAGGGCAGTAAATGACCCTTTATTTGCATTTTGGGGTGCTACTGCAGTCCCTACGATGCCTGTGACATACTGCTTTAACGGTTAAGCATAAGGTATTATGAATTATTGTGATTTAAAATTAAATATTGTAAATAGCTACTTAATTTACTGAAACTTTTAAAACGTTAAACAGATTCAATCTGTTAAGCGATTTTTTTTAATTTAATTTCAGATCATTGTTAATTTAACTCTATTTATTTGATAGTATTCATGCACAATTACTAGTTATTTACTGTTACAAAATTATGCTATTGATTGATGAATTTATACTTAAAAAAATTCGATTAGTTGAGCTAATCTAAAAACTTATTTTATTTAGAAAACCTTATTTTATGTAGACGTTAAAGTAATACTATACATAAATGAACAGTGTCTACAATTGAAACAAAATTGAAATAAATAATTTGGAAATTATGTGCAATTATTTTACAATAATTTCAAATTCTATTCTTTGGTTCTATCTAACGACCCGTGTGTCTCAACCCTAAAACGCAACCCCTTGAAACGAACAAGTGTAAAGACATCTATTGTGTCTGTAAAAAATCAAAAGACGCAATCGCCAAAGGAGAGTTAGGGACATTGGCCACGATTCCCACGTCGGCGTTAGAACTGGTCAAACTGGTTTAGAAAGTAAGGGTGGACACCTTGTGACCGTTTAGGTACGTGATAACCGTTACTTGCAGAGGATTTAGGGGCAGTGCATGGGAATTGACAATTCGTTGCGAATTATTCATATTAACCTTCAAGATTTGGGCAGTTTGATTGTGATACAACTACTATCTATGAATTTCGCTGCTTGTTAAATGTATTTCGTGGTTTAAAAATAATATCTGTAAATTTGTATAGTGGAACATAGATCTATCTATTTTTCGAAGTCGGTTAGAAGGCAGGTTTATTTTCTAAGCACTCCTTTCCAGACCACCTAAGGACAATACGAAAAACTCAGATGGCGATTTGAAATAATAAGTAAAAAATAAAAAACATCATCAATTTGTAATATATTTTGTTGTTTCCATAATCATTACGGGTTCCTAAATATATATCCAATGTATTACGATTTATTTTAAAACATTAACATTAAAACAACTAATTAGGTACTGTAAGCTGCATGTCAATAATGCTCATTATTTAAAAAATACATATGTATGTATGGGAACTTTCGTTCTAGGAATTGAGATCAATTGACCCTTAATCTGGTTAAAATATAAATAGTAAATCAATTCTGAGGTAATAAATATTAATTCTATTTCGCTAACCGTAACATTGCGAACTAAATAAGTAGGTACGTCGTAAACTCATTCATACTTTTGTAAAGAAAACTGTCAACGAATCGAATAAAAAATTATATTAATATTTATATAAAGAAAACTTGCTCCAAATCAATTTGTGTCAAACTTCAGGGTTATTACTGTTCAGGCATCGAGAAAAGGTGATGAAATATAAAATGAAATACAAACACAAACACAATGTAGTAGTAACAATAGCGATGCAGCATGCAGATCTTTTTTATCTCAGTCGCGTGCTCCCGTTTAAATATTTAGGGTGTCCCGGGGAGATTTCGGGACCCCTATTTTACTTTATTATGACCCTGAACAAGTTACTGAGTCTATTTTACAATTATTCAATAACTAGCTAACCCCCGCGGTAAAATTTACTTTAAAAAAATGTAGAATGTAGTACGTAACAAAAATGAAAGAAAAAGTTTCGAAGATTAGCTTAAACGAACAGACAGACCGACAAAAATCTTAATAAATGATTTCTTGTTACACATAATTTTTTTAGGGCACATACATTTACTAAAAAGTATTTTGATATTTTAGGCTTTTATTCACATTCACATTACGAATGGTAATAACTGTACTTAGTCCGCAAATAAATATTTATGTACTTATCTACAACGCAAAATATTTTTTACGTTGTACAATATTACAATTAAAATCCATATCTATTAAGCGTAGGTCAAATTTAATAATTTATTTATGCAACTTTGATTACTTTTATGATTGTCATTTTTGTTATTTTTTCTGATAACTGATCAGCCAATCAATATAATTAAACCAGTAAGGACAACTTATTTATTCAAGGTGGTAGAACCCTTTGTGGTTCGTGTCCAAAGGCATCGCAACCACACATATTTTTGTCCAGTAACAGCAGTTTCAAGCGCTGTGTTCTAGTTTGGTGAAATGTCTCCTGTACGGAGACATTTATCCGAAGCGTTCCATCCTATTTCTCTGGACCTCAGGCAGGAATCGCATCTGGGGCTCACTGCACGTATCCGTGGACGGCGGTGGGCACTTACTGTCAGATGGACTGCATGCTAGTTTGCCACTTCTATTTAAAAAAAAAGATGTGATACCTATCTAATTTAAAACAAAAAAGGAAATATAAACTTGTTAAAGCGCCCGCATGTAACTGACTGACTGCATTGTTTCGTGTTGATCAAAAAGATACAAGTTTATGTAGGGAACACGTGAGAAAGTAATTACTGAGTACTGACCCTCGCCTGGTGGTGTAAGATCTTGATAAATGTTGTATTGAAATTATTTTTGAAATCACCAACTGCTTTCTGCGTTTCAATGACCTTGTCGCAAAACTTATTGTTACTTACTTCGTCGCTTTACTGTCGCACTCTTGGGCACCGGTCTCCTTTAAGAGTGAGAGAGTTTAGGCCACAGTCCCCCGTGCTGTCCATGTGTGAATTGGTAGACGTCACACACCTTTGAGACGTTTGTTTTCAAAGACCTCTTAGGTTTCCTCACATGTTTCCCTTCCAAAGATCGATATTTTAATATTTCTGTCTATTAAAAAATTCACAATTTTGCTGTTTGACAGACAAAAATAGATCAAATGATTGTTGAAACCAGTGTTAGATCCCTTGCTATATGCCCCTTACTTATAAATAAATCAAATCTAATCTACTACATAATTTATTCAAATGTATCCTCATAGTACAAGTAAATTTAGAATCATAAGTTAATATTTATAATAATAGATAAATTAATCGTCTATTTACTTAGAAACTTACAGCTTTCATTACCCTCTTTTCATATCAAGAATATTTCAATTTCCCTACTACTCAAACTGGTCTCTAAAAACGCACTTTCTACTAATAGTCATAAACCATCGTACAAAGTATACAGTAGTTTGCGGTTGATGGTTGTATCTACGTGGGTTCTCAGTATTAATTTTATATAAGGAAGTACTTATATAACTTTTTGATAAGACAACATCCTTTCTTCCATTTCTTTTATGACGGAAGTAGCAAGTGAACCTGAGAGTAAGTGGATGCTGTCGTTAATATACATTTGTAATTAACCCAAATCAAGGTTAGAGTTTTTCCACAGGAAACTATCTCTTAGAACTAAGTTGAAACTCCGCGGAAAAGTATGTATCTTTTATCACACCCTTCAAACCAGAGTACAACAGAACTTAATACTGTTGTTATTAGTCAGAAATGAGTGGCGCGGTGGTGTTGCGGGAATCGAACTAAAAGGGGTTCTACCTTTAATTGTGTTAATTCATTGCTTTATAGCCAGTCATTACCATAATTTTTCTATTAAAATTTTACTATTTGGCTGTGTTTTTTCGTTCGGATATTGAATTTATAAAAGTAATAAAGATAATGTAAGTTATTCTTTGTGCTATTCATAATATATTTACATTGCGTTTATTTTTCAGTTGAATCGTATGTATATCAAACACAAGTAAGAGCGAACAACGATGCAAAAATAAATGATTTAAATAAAAATAAACTATGTTTTTGTTGACACAGTTCTAGCGATCGAAGAAAGTGTTTCGATTTCAATTTATCTTACCGAAATGACTTATAAGACTTTTACTCTTCATTGTGGTTTATAATGGATACAAAAAACACTTAAAATTTAAAAAATATTTATTATTTCTAGATATTTTATCCTACAACATTAAATAAATAACAGTTCTCTTCATATAAATAACTATGCCTAATATTTAACTATAACTTGGGTTGCGAATGATTGGTTGTAAAACATACGCTTGGCCAGTAGCCCGATCTACAACATGTCCTGTTGCAGGTTCTAGGAAGAGCCTAGGAACCGAGGCAGATGCACTGGCCTCTGCCTGGTAGTGTTGTCTAACTCCCGCTCCGCCCTCATAAGGTACAAACACCTTCGCTTCTGGCTGTCTAGAAACGTACTGTGAAGGTTTTTCTTCTTTTTCCTTTTCGTCAACAACTAAGACTACGTGGTTTTTCTCTTTTGTAGGTTTATGGTCGTCTGTATCATGTTGGTGATGTTTTTGAGGACGACGTTGTTTACCCGGCTTGCTGTAAACCTCTTGATTTGAGTTCTCTTCTTCCTCATTATCATCGTTTACAACTTCCTTCTGCTCTTTTTGCTTACGAGCTGGTCGTCGTCTAACTGGACGTTTATCTTCTTCATTGGATTCTTCCTTTTCTTGTGCCCTTTCTAATCTGATTCTTTTCGGGGCTCGCTTCTCTCTACCAGCGTCTTCTTGTTCATTGGATTTTTCTGATTCGTAGTTAGCTGTATCATAATTTGGTGCTTGTTCACTTGGTTGATCATAGGCATCTCCGGAGTTCCGTTCGTGATACCTTCCATCATCATTATAACCATCATTACCGTGATCCCCAGCGTAACCAGCGTGATTCAAGTCCCAGTAATGTTCACCATACCCCCCTTTCTTATCACCCCAACGAACCTAAAATTGATATAGTATTATTAGTGTACTCAGAGATGAAAAGACACAAATAAGTTTCAAAATTAATTAACGGACACGTGAATACGTTAGTATTAAAGATAAGAACATAGAGGTTGTTTAAATACTCAAAGCACATGAAGAAATCGCTGAAAAAATAGATTAAGTAAAGCACAGAAGAAGCTTATTATAAATTTATCCAATATTTAGTAGGCAAAACTGTATATAGATTGATTATTTATTAAAATGGGGCGTTAAACGATGATAATTTTATATCCATGTATGGGACATACTTATCATTAATATCAAATGTGTACATTGGTGCATATTTATGTCAAAAGTCTTTGTATTTGTGTAGTAAAGAATGTAAGTCGTAAAATACTGAAAGCACATAAAACAACCGCTAAATAAATGGATTAAGCTAAGCACACAAAAAGCTTATTTATGTAAACCGGATGTCTACATTTATTAATGAATAACTTGTCATTTTCAATAATTTGTTTATTTAAACTATTTGAGTTTGTGAAGTACTTTAAAGTTATTACTTAAATATTCAATTAACACTATAGATTGAAACATTCTCTTAAAAAATAAGAATACTTTAATAATTGGTCGAAATGAAATTCAGAGTTTTATAAAAACTATAGTATAGAACATTATAAAATCATAAAGTCCCTAAATTCTAAAATTAAGTGGTTTAACCCACGTGTACTTTTGCCACGCCTAAATAGTTCCAGGGCTAAGAAATATTCTTAGCTCTGGAACTAATTAGGCGTAGGTTTGAAGAGACTGATACAACCTTTGGTGATAAACCTATAGATGAGTATGATGTGTTAGGATGAAATGATGTAGAGAAAATAAAAGCAGAAGCAGCGTACTTTCGCAGAGAACAGTCCAGTAGCTGGTCTCGCGTGCTCATGCCTTTCAGTGAAGTGGCGGTCGCTGCCCAACCGGTGTCCCTGATCGTAGTCCTCCGCTGACGGGAAGTGTCTATACCTTCAGCCAAGCCAAGCCAAGCGCGACAGAGAAAGAAACACAGAGAAGTTAGAAGACAAAGCGAGATAAAAAACAATCGTTACTTTTCCCATGTCCCTGTGATTCTTAAAATCTTTCTTCTCATAGCGCTGCTCCCAAGTGTTCGGGTCCTCGCATACGTGACCGAACTCTATCTTGTACGGACTCAACTGTACCGAGAAAAAATCCCTATAAAAGCAAATTTTACCTATTCACTTTTGGATTTCAATCAGCCTCGATGGTAATCGGGGACAAGCCAATTTAGGTCGCAATCAATTTTGTCAATAGATATCAGCTTCAAATTGAAATAATAATTAAAATTAAATACATTGCGTTTTAAGTATCAAGGTTACTTTTACACAACTATTGCAGTTTTATCACACACAAATATTTCATTAAGCGTTATGCAGATTGGTAAAACTAGGTTAGAGTGAATGTTCTTACTGGAAGAATTTGGCTTGAGCTTCAATCGTGGACGGGTTGCTCGGGGGATTCCTGACACTCACACATCTTACTGGACTCAAAACCGGACCGGAATATATAACCAGCAAACACCAAAGCCATTTCTGAAACAGTAAATCATTATAAGTTACTAAATAATTTATTTGTTAAATTAACAAGTTTTAATTCATAACTTAAAGGATACAAATAATCAGTTACAATAACGAAGACGACTTTGAATAAAATGATAAATTAGTTGAAATAAAATCAGCCAAATAGTTTTGAATAAAATAATATGTAACTTGAAATTATTGTTGTTGAAAATAATTCCAATTTATGCATTTAATTTAATAGAGAATGTTGTTAAAACGTACGAATAGAAATTTAAGATTGATAAAGGTTTTAATGCGCAAGGGTCATTTATACGCAATAGGTACTGTTATTAAACTCAATAAGTAATATTGAATCAATATTGAATTTGAAAACGAGATGAAAGAGAACTTTATGATGAAAAAATTATCGTAGTTACATTTAACATTACTGTTTTGTTTTCACACATTAACGATAATCTCATTCAATTCACAAACTGTGCGTTTTAATCTAATTGGATTATAGGTACGATTGTTTCTGATATTACCAATATATTATTCATTACAATAAACGAGCTAAAATTCGCATTCATAAAATTTAAATTTAAAATACTCGGAACTAACGACAAGATTTACATTGCATCAAACATAACGGTCAATTTCGTTTTTGTAAAAAAACTTTACAGTTCTGAATGGACACTGAAAGTAAAATTAGAATAGCACTTTCACTTCAAATCACTATTTCATCTGCACTTTCCAGTTATTCTATCTTATTCAAATGTAATGATAAACTAAATTAATGATAAAATTCTACTGCTACTGTTAATGATAATAATGATACCGTCGTGTCGTAGAGACGTTGTGACATCTTGAAGTATTGACAGTGGGTGAGTGAAAACTGTAGTGGCTAGTTCATTTATAGAGACGGGCTCTTGCTGGTGAATGATAGCATTATGATCGGATTTCCTTCTTACATTATTTTTATCAATTACCTAGCCAGTGAAGCTTGGTTCGTAGGGGAACAAAACGACTATAGGCAGTGATTTAATCGCTTTCCGGAAATACAGGCGGACGGTTTTAAATGTTATGAATCTTATTTGACGAGTACAAGAAACACTCAAGTCATAAATGAATCTCAATTTGATATTTATTTTATAAACATATATCAGATTTTTTTATTACATTTTCATTAGAAGTATTCATTTGTTATTAATAATGATATGATATGTATTTCTGTAACGTTAATTCTGCATAGAAATAAATTTAGGAGTCTGTCTGCTACTTTCGAAAACATGGTTGAATTTTCGGGTATTGAATTTGTCTTCTTCACTTTCCACTTCACATTGTAAATCATTTTTATAACATCAAAATTACTTCAAATGCTACGTGTATTTTAACTTTTATTAAAAAATTTTCGTTGTCAATTGTTCAGTTTCATTTCCTGGACCTATTAATTAAATTACCGGCTTAATAAATAAAAACGATCAGTCAAATTTCACAAATAAAAATTACAGTTGAATTATTTTTAGGCGAGTTGATCTAGTTTTAGATTCTACTTAGGTACATCTCTCATAATAGGTATTTCATTTCCGATCAAATACGAGATTCTAATTAGACTACTGGGATTCTATTTTTTTATTCTGTCATTAAGATTTTTAGTTGTTTGATTTTTTGCGTCAAATTTTATATTGCCAATATGTATTTTTTTTAAATTGTTTGGTAGCGTTCTTTTAGTGTTATGGATTCCATTAGTCAATTAATTAATCATTTAGCCGATGTTATGTTTGTTTTTACTTTTACAAACCGTTTACCAATTTTTTAAAAACCTTCTATTTAGTCCGTGACAAGACCTACATAAATAATGATGAACCTCACAAGAACTGTTCATCCAACGATGTCAATAACACGGTTAAGTAACTAATCATCGCTGCCAGCAAGTGGGCCTTTAGCATTCGGTATATTTAGCAATATTTTACGTAACATCGATTGAAAACAAATGGAGCGGTGCGGACTAAACGGTACCGTAGAGGAGTGACTAATCACGGATCGGAAGCGGCCCGTGTAATGACAGTTTATGTAATGTGACGTAATGTAACGTTATATATAATATTTGAATGTGGAATTTGTTAAGAACAACGCTTTGTTCTATGTTTGAATAGTGGTAAGGTTACTCTAGGCAAATATACTCCTCAGAAGTTTGCAGGTGGTAGAACCCCTTATTTCTCGACTCCGGCTGCATCACCATCACATCTATTTCTGCCTAATAACAACAATGTTAAGTGCTGATGCTTTCTGATTTGGAGGGTGTGGTAAGGAAGATATACTTATCCGAGGCATTCCAACTTATTCCTCACGGGTAGTAAAGCATCTGCGGTCGCCCTCAGGTAAGATTCTAGTCTTATCAGGGGCGGATCACAAATGTCCATGGGCGGCAGTTGCCACACCATCGAATTGACTGCATGCTCCTTTGCTATTCTATTATATAAAACAAAAAGCATTTCTTGTTTTATACGACAGAACAAGAAGCATTTTTTGTTTTAAATGATATATGTCTGTAGGCGACACCAGGTAGAATTCTAACAGAGCTAACTGTTAACAGTTTTCGCGACTTGCAGCGTTGTTTAAGTTGACAGTTTATGTTATGTGAAGTAATAAAATGTTAGTTATATTCTAACGTTTGAATGCAGAATTATCTCATATGAAAGCTTTGCGTGATTTTTGAACAGCGGTTAGGATACACAAGACTAACATACTCTTTAGGGATAGCGATACGTCTAAGTCGACAGAAGGTAGGGTTTTAACGGCCTTAGCAGGCATGTTATTTTTATCGTCGCTGCATATCGTCGATGCTGCATCATGTTTTCGCGACTTGCTGCGTTCTTCGTCAGACTTCAGTTCCTGAGTTGAGTGTCCAAAAGTAGCTGCGGTCGACCCTCACACGTGTGCTGGTGTAGCGTTTGATCGATGCAACTAATTTCGAGAAAGCTGCTAAATCGTCGATCGCTGATGCTAAAAGTATCATGTCAGCTGGAGCCTTAATTTGTATTTCAAATGATTCAGATGGCTATAACGGCAGTAACCATTTGTTAATTAAGGATTGCATGTTTGATTGCTACTCAAATTTTATTAAAAATATTTAGTTACAATTCCCCGAACAAGATACGGCGTAGCTCTGCTCGAATTATAAGTCAGTATTTTCAATCTTTTCCTTCAGAAAATACCTCTAGGAATTAGGAAATGGGAATCCAAACCAACTTAATTATTATTGATAATATGTGGAGAAGTAACTAGATGTTAAATTACTAATGCCGTTTAAATTATTATGTTAAATATTGAAAAATAAAAAATACAGGATTCCTACATGAATTTAATAAAACTTGCGTTCATCTATGAGGATTATAAATCTGTAGAAATTGTACCTACGTCTCAAATACGGCCTAAAAAGAAAATCGTATTGTAGTACTCAGGAGTCGTCAAGGCAACACGTCTATGTTTGGCTTCAAGTAGAACTTGTTGTACGTGGAGTTGGTCACAGATGTCCATGGGCATCGGAAACCTACCATGCAATGGTTGCAAGCTCGTTTGATGCTCCAATCTTTTACAAAAGTGATCACTTCT
>DWRA01001327.1:0-17557 GCA_018250295.1 Spathilepia clonius
AAGCGCTGCTGTCTTCTGGTTTGAAGGGTATGGTAAGGGAGATGAACTTAACGAGGCATTCCAACTTAGTCCTCAGGAGTAGCAATGCATCTGTGGTCGACTTCAGCTTAGATTCTGGTCTTATCTGGGGTGGATCACAAGTGTCCATTGGCGGCAGTTGCCACTTACCATCAGATGGACTGCATGCTCGTTTGCTACTCCATCGTATATAAAAAATAGGCACACAAAAAGCGAGATAAAAGACCGTGATATAAGAACTACATTCTTAATTAATTTACATTAAAGGTGTATTAAGAAATCTTACAATAACAAAGAATGCTACTTAATGCAAAAGATATACAGGGGTCAGTCAAAACGAAGATTAATTACGCAATCGAAACGAATGATCGTTTCTTGCTTGCCCTCCCGATTTCCTAACTATTCCGACCACCAGACACCGGTTGATCAGGAATTTGAAAATTTGACGGCATTCGTACCGGTTCGCCTTCCCATTATCCGTTTAGTATTGTTAAAGGACATTTACATAAATGTTGCAAATTTACATTGATATTGTAAATTTCAGCAATTTACTAGAAACGGAAATCGTTGGGTGGATACTTGTGGAAATTATTGATGGTAATAGAATTCTGCGTGATTTTGCTGTTGTAGCACCAACTCATTTCTGCTTCATCAGCACTGATCATGTTTATGATTTTATGCTAACGATGAGGTAAAGCATAAGTAGTCCCTGTGATAGATGGAAGTATAAATTTTGTTATCATAGATGCATGATGCATTTTATTCTAAAATTTATCTTTACAGACATGTGTTTTCTCGTGATTAAAAATTATGTATTTACTTGAATACCTTAATGGAATTTCTATATAAAATTCCAGAGATTCGAATTTTACCACTGAGGACTAAGTTGGAATGCCCCGTTAAGTTTATCTCCTTTACCAAACCCTTCAAACCAAAACAGCAGCGCTTAACACTGCTGTTATTAGGCAGAAATATGTGTGGCGGTTGTGCCATCGGAGTCGAACTACAAAGGGTCTACCACCTTTAAAATTTTTAACCTTTAAAATTATTATTATAAAGCAGAAAAAGGTGTAGTATTAGTGCCTCCAAAGCAAACCAGAAAGAGTTCTAACACCTATAAAAGGCTGTCTTATTCACGTAACTTGCAATATTATTAAATACAAACCGTTACATACGCCACGAGATTCCATTAAACCTAAAAGTGTAGCTAAAAATCAATTACTTATAGTCACTGCTTCCTTTGCTCCTACACGGGAATGGAAAAACACATGCAATTAGATACATGTTTTGTTTTGACTTGAGACATTCAGTATTTTCTGTAGCAATATTTATTTAGTAACGTGTCGAACCGTCTCAGAGCAAAATGTCGCGATTAGAGCGAAAACGAGAAATTTTAATGTCATATTTTTCAATGATTTTGAGTTTTTTGAAAACACGTTTGAATTTAACTGGTTATAACAAACAAAAAGTAATCTTATTTCTACGTATCTATATTGTAAGGAATGGTAGAATTCGGTTAACAATACAGATAATTTTTTTTTATTACTATTATTGTATTATTTTTTATGTATTAGCCGATCTGACTACCAAAACAATTTGTTTCTTTTTTTGCATTTGTGATTTATAATACTTCGAAAATTCGTTCCGTTGCCTAGATAGTAGTTACATACTGTTATAATAAGTAAGGGATAAAAAATCGGCACGTCCTTTCGTTTATTATTTCCCGGTGGGACAGTTCCGTAAGCCTACGGTAATTCCACTCGGATCCCGGTTGGACCGGCTTACGCCCCCTGCCGGCTTCGTCGGCAAACGCGCAAATAAAATGCTAATTTCCAGTAAAATCTCTTTTGATTAAATTGTAAATAGACACGAAACATTCATTCCTCAATCGTCAAGCCGGTTCCATAATTGACTCGTATAAATGATTCAATTTAAAAACAACACGCAACCGTTTTCTTACGTCCTGCAGTGCCGCAAAGCCGCCCATGGAAATTGTTGAATAGGGCACAGTACCGCCATCCAGCGGAGAAAGTTAGAACTGATCACTGAAAACAACCCCTTTCCTACAGTGCTGCCACCCCTACGATAAACCGGAGTTGCGTCTAAAACGAACCCCTTTCTCCAAAAAGTTCCGCTACTCGTCGCTAGGTGGCGCTCTTTCGGCGCATCCCGAAGCATTCGGTCGCCGCTTCGATGTGTGCGTGAAAGAGCGAGATCGCAAGTGAAAAATAAAAAAGGAGTAAAATAGACAGCAATATGTGTATACAAAGGCGTGGTTACGTGCATGCAAACGATTTTTTTTATCGCAAAAATGGCCGGAACTTTACACGTTTTGCATTAGATCATAAAGTCGCAACTCAACAACGGGAGCGGGGAGTTGGATCTTGTGTGAGACGCATAAGGTCGAAAATGCAACAATGTTTTGTTTAACTTATGTTTAGCCGTTGGAGGATAGCAAAATAATTGGCGTCACCGGCGTCGCGGCGTCACTAGAAAGAGAGTGTATATGCATCTCTGCTATGTTAGAGTAGCGCTCACGACGACCGTTATGTGGAGGGGGACGGCGAATTAGCGAGCGTGGACGTTAGACAGAGATGTCGCGAAAAAATGCACGAAAAAAGCTATTTTCACTAAAGGTGCGCACCGCGATAGAAATTACAGAAACATGGGCGCGGTTTAAAAAATGCCCGGGGCGCCTGCGCCCTCGGTAAAAAGCCGGTGCGGAAGTAAAGGGGGAAAGAGAGGTGGTTCGCGAGCATTATGTGACGGTGCAGTGCAACGGCACGTCGGGACCGGCCGTCACTGACGCAACCAACAAAAACAATAACCGCTAATTATTGCGACTAATAAGCGAATACCGTTTGTGTGGAGACCGAGGCGAGTGATGGCGGAAAAAATAGCGTGTACATGTGTGCATATTGTGTTCGTAACTTCGGAAACGTGTACCAGTTATCGGTTTTGGTGTCAGAAGATTCGGAAGGAACTGGAAGGTAAATAAATATTTTGTTTTGTTTACAAAGTCCACTTCGAAGATTTCGTTAATCTGTACGATATAGCAATGATGAAGGATGGATTCCCGCTAAAATTGTAAATGCACGGAGTTAGGTCTATTTGTTTTTGTTTTAAACTTTAAAAAAAAAAAACTTACAAACTCCTATCATAAAAACATTATGATGAAGAGATCGAAACAGTATTGGTGTACGGAAGAAAAAGTATTTTACTATTACTTTCTTATGGTTCTCTAAGCACTTGGTTAAATTATTTTATATGATGAAAAAAATCTATAATTGATTGATTTTTACTATAAAAGTATTTACTTATCTTACCGGCAACTTGCATTTGTTTCTCGATGTTTTATAAAGTACAAAAAATTGTTCAAAGTGGAACTTTTTCTTCATCAAATTAATTATGTGAATGAAAAACATAAATACTTCGACCGACACCGACACATACAAATAATAACTCGTTTTACTAAATTACTTGTAATTAGTCGCCAGCAAATACTGCGTTTGTATTTCGAAGACTTACATGCTTTTCATAATTATTAAAAACAAAAAAAATTGTGTCTGGTCATGAACTTGTCAAAAAATAGCATTGAAATGTGAATACCTTTTAATTTAGAAAATGAAATGTCACTGGTCAATATGAATATTCTTTAAATTGAAATCTTAATACTTAAAACCGTTCTTGCGACTAAAGTCACACCTTCAACACTATCTACGAATGTCAGTGTCGCGCTATCGCCGCGATAACGATAACGCGTCAGGTGAGAGATAGCATTGTTATCGAATAACTTAAAACGACTGCATCCATAACCGAATAGAAAATGGCTCAAAATCTTAGTACCTATCTAGCTAGTAGGGCAAAGTGAAATTTATTGTGTCCTAGTTTGAAATTTGAAGCGTGCAAAGACCTAAAGGATTTAAGGTATCTGTAATGTTTAGAAAAGTGACGTGTTTCTGTTTTATTTACGTCTTCAATGTAAACTAGATTAAATAGAATATATATGGGTATATAGACTAGAGAAATTGTATAAAATTCATTTATAAATAAATACATAATTTTAAGTTAGAGGACTCTGTGGCAAATTGTGTTGCAGCATACTTATCAGAACTACATATATCGCCATTAGTTTGTTTTATTGTGTCTTCTAAACTGTGATGTGGTATCAGGTGTGTTAAATAAAAAATATAGCTTAATAGGTACTATTTAGAATTTGATAGAGCTTTAATGGAACTGGAACGTATAAAACGGTATTTTAGTATAAAAAATTTAATAGTTTCTATCTATCTTTCTAAGTACTACTTTTGGAAGATCTCATTCTTTTTAATTCATACCAAATTAATCTAAAATTCATTTCAATTTAAAATTCCTATAAATCCACTTACTTATCAACCTATAAAAATTCTTGAAGTGTAATTCAAGTAAATTTATTCATTTGATTTGATTTGAATTCTAATTATTAAGATATTTAGATTTCTTGTGGCTCAACATTGAAAAAATAAATAAATCAAAAATTTTGTGGCAAAATTGGAAATGAAGGACCACTAAATTTTCTAATTGGAATGTGATGACATAATAGTAGCAGTTTGGCTGTTTTTATCTTTGTAAAATATTAAACAAATCTTATCCTAAACTATGTGTGTATCAAAAATAATAATAATAGTATCTCTATGAAGATTTTATTTCTAGAATAGTCTCAAAGTTTACTAAGACAGTCTTATTTATTGAGATCTCTCAGCATGGTTATACTATATTTTTTATGTATAAGAACCATTTGCGGTGATTAAATATGTAATCAGGAATTACAAATTACTATAAATTTGATTCCTCTTTAGCATAACTTCGTATTTCATAGTATTTCTTAAAGATTATATGAGACTAGTTTCAACAGATTGTTAAACTTCATAGTTTAGGATATACTTTAGAAGCACACGTCTCACCCACTACGGTCGTATGTATAAACTAATTTTAGTATCTTTATTTTTTTAGGGCCTTACTAAAGGTACACGTCCCACACGCTTACCTGTAGTCAATATTTTATTCGTCTGTTACATGTACGAAGTGCCACGCCTATTTAATTTTTTTGTGATTTTACTACACCATTGTACAACGGTTCGTGGAACACACCTACCTTCCAAATTTGTGTAAGTACATATATTTTTTGTTGTAACTAATTAACAGATAACGCTAATTCTGAGGGTTCCGTTATTTGCCATTTGGTTACAGAACACTAAAAATGAAGCCTTGATAAAACTGGACGTCAAAAGTTTTTTACTGTCCAAGTTTTTACGACAATAATTACCAGGCCCAAACCCATCTCTCGGTATTCCTAAAATATAATTGGTAAGACAAATGGCCCACCGGACCTGACCAGTCAACTTTCTAAAAAACCCCGTCAACGCATACCCGTAATTAAGTTTATGATAGTGAAACTAGGGACTCGATCGAATAAATAAATCAATGGCTCACAAATTAGCCTCATAACACCTGTGCACACCTCGCAATGAACTGTTCAATAAATCATTGCGAACGCACAAATAAAAAGACGTAACTGCAATATAAAATCTACGCCGTGAAAACGACCAGTTCTTACATAAGCGTTCTAAACTTTCTTAACGTATTTAACATTTGAATTTTTAAATCACATAATGTGGGAGTAGCCACGCGTCTCTCTGACCAGACATATTTTTCTCATCACATATTAAATACACATCCCACTAAAAGGTCTTTACACTCATCTCTTCTAAAGCCACGGAGGCCATTCGCCTGTCATACACCACATCTGTGAATTTTAAATGTCATTTTTGTATTAATTATATTGTTACTTCGATATTCATGCTAATGACCATCTAGCTTTATCCAGGCAACTTGTTTTGGCAAAATTTATTGGTCTGCTGACTCACTATTTTATAAGACATTTTTGGTTATGCTCCTAATCCATATGTATGAGTTTTATTATGTTCGTTATTTTTCGATAGACATGTAAATTTTTATCTCCAAACGCGAATCTGTCACCAATATCTCAGCACATCCTATGTCAGCCAACTAGGTAACATTCTAATTCTTCACGTAGTCAGATAGTGGGTTTAATAAAATGAACTCCACCGTCACTACATTGTGGAGATGTATCAATTAAGTAATAATTTTAGACATGTCCCTCCGTATATGTACATGCCACTCGACGCGGTTAAAGTATCAGATTCAAAATGTGAGTGAAGATGACAGAGCCTCCTTTATTAAAATTTCAAGACACGGCACTTCTCATCTACGCGTACTTACAAAGTCCGACACTAGCGCACTATTGCCGTGCGTTCGGCAATCGGCACACACATGCGTTACGCGCTTCAACTACCGATGGTGCTCCGTCTCATTCGCACACGCGGCCGCGGACGGCGAACCCTCTCGCGATGCGGCGTCGGTCGCGGTCCGTTCGTTACGTCCCTCGAGTTCGTATACCTATTGCATAGGAGCTAGATTGGCGCGTCGCGTATTCAAAATAGGAGCGTTAGTAATGGATGGGAGCGTGTACGGGGGGTGGATGTGTGCGTGCGGGAGCGACCCTCCCCCGCGCTGCGCCCCCGCCCGCGACGCCGGCCGAACGAGTGGCGCGCGTTTACACAATCCGTTGGCTCGGCGCGGCCGATGCTCGCGCGGCGTGGCGCCCTTCTCGTGACGACAATCGACGCGCGAACACGTATCGTCACTTGTTTTTTTTCACTTCAAACTCATGGAGACCGACGCGCTCTCAGCGGTTTTGGGACTAATAAGAATCGGTTCTAGTTCCAATAGGAATTCAAAGCGGCAATACTACATTTCATTTCGGATTAGAATAACATAGTGACGCCGCGTAAGTGAACGGTTAGGAAATGCCGCGAAAAGTATTTTTATAATTCGTTGCTTTTTTAAACGAATATTTTTTAACAGTCAAAGAAATATAACAGCCTAATAATGCTAAGTTATTCAATATATTTTTATGGCAAAAACACTGTGTTAATCAATCGACAATTAAGTGAAGACCAGTGCTGCAGTGTTGGAATTACAAGGAACGAGAATATGGTATAAATGCCGTATTAATAAGAATAAAAAGAAAAATTAAGAAATTATAGAGTAGAACAAGTTTTCTGAGAAACGTACATCAATGTTACTGGTGAGTGTTATTTTTTTAAAAGCTGTTGTCTGTAACTTTTTTTGTATTAATATACTGTGTTAAAAACCGTGCTCGTTATTTCTACTACTACTATAATCAATGAAATACGTAAACGTCAAGTGAATAAAATAATTTTTTTTACAAAAATAACAACTGAATAAACGCACGCGTGTATACTGCTGTTATGAATTCATTTTAAGGAAGCGTTTGAAATTTATGTAATTTTCAAATATCCATAAAATGACAAAAAAAAGTCTTAAAATACGAATGATTGTCACAATTAAATTTTTTTATTTTTTTTCGCATATCTATCGATAAATGTGGGGATGCATTTTTTATATTTTAGCTACGTTATAAGTAATAAATAGCAGTGATGGCCTAGTGGTTGTATCAGTCAAGGGGTCCAAGGTGCGAACCAAAGGCTCCTCTCTACCTCTGATTTTTTGAAGTAATGTGCGTGTTACAAATTAATAATCACTTGCTATAACGGTGAAGGAAAGCATCGTGAGGAGAACTGCACACTTGAGAGTACATTGAAAAAAAAGTTCTCAAAAAAGTGTGTGAAGTCTACCAATCGGCACTTGGCCAGCGCGGTGGACTGTGGTCTAATCCGTGAGGGATACCGGTGCCCAGCAGTGGGACCGTAATGGGTTGATGATGATGATTAGTAATAAATATGGCGGTCAAAGCATCGGCCCCTATTTAGCATTAATAGTGTAGGACAAAAATGAACTTAGAAATAAATATAAATAATTTTATTCGAGAAAAAAACTATCGACTCTTTGAAGCTATGATAAAATAATACCGAGGTTTTCTAATTGTAAAAGAAGTATTAGAATTGGTCTTTAATAATTTTCAAAAAAAAAAATTGTCATAAACATTAGCAGTGAAAATTGTGAAATAGTATGTTAATAGACATGATGGCAAATGTAAGTACGAATAATGAAACTAAATGAAAACTAATTACACTACTTACTTATATAATTAAAAACCTGTAGTTACGCCTATATTCACCAACGCATAACAAATGTGACACGTAAAATTACTTATGCTTATTATTGCGTGTAAACGCTGTATGGAACACAGAACACCTAAAAGGCGGGAAACGGAATACAGATAATTATAAACCTTATATTTTTTTACGCTGTTTTCCGGCATTTCATCTAGACGAATACGATATCTTTGCTACAACGTATTATATAAATATAGTGCCTAGTAGGTATCACCCACTTGGCAACAGCGAATTCGCTGATAAAAACCGCCACATGGTGTTATCTTGCTTCTGTGATAATTTAAACTGGAGCCCTTATCGAACAAACACGGACGAATGAAGAAAAAAATGTATGCAGTTGTATAAATAAAAAAATAAAACGGTGGTCGATTTAGTAAAATAAATTTGAATTGAAAGTCCAATTTATGACGTAATCACGAATTATTCGATATTTAAAATGTTCCTAATTTGAAATGGCATTTAAAATTGTTTGTATTGTTTCTCTTCGTTTAAGACTAATATTTTGCTGTACTTATCGTAAAAATACGCATAAAAATGTAATTATTCACGAAGAATTACAAACATACGATATCGGCCTACGGTTCATTATCTTCTCACCTTTAACATATCGGCATTACCTACGTAAATATTTAATTTTATGTGCTGTTTCTACCGAGCCATTATATTTTACGTGTGCAGAGCAACATGACTAAGTGCTAAATATAACAGCATACATAATATGTTTTGAATTGTCGTTAGGTCATTTCTCATCAGAAGTTCAGACTAATTTGCTTCGTAATAATTATATTTGTCGATTGACGCGTCAAAAATGTAATGTGAAGTCAATTAACGTGACAGTTGTGTATTTCTTTAAACTTTATATTTGACTGAAAACTGTTTTCACGAACTTGACGAAGTGTTCAATGTATAAATATCAAGATTTTTAAATTTTTAAATGTTTTTGCTTGAGTTGGAACAAAATTTGGCTTAATACTTTCTCGTTTTTATTGATGTGATTGGTATGTAAAGTAAGTACGTAAAAAACTGCATATCTCCACGAGAGAAATATGTAAGAAATAAGTTTATTTTTGTTTACTCCCAACTAATTTGTGATATGGGTTTTAACGAAAAAAAACCGTGTAATATAAAGTAGAGATACTAAGATTTCCAGACGCAAAATACATACAAAAGATTAATGGAGTAAAATGTATTCATTACATCGTAGGTATTTATTATGTGCTAGTTACAAATGATAAAACAATATTTAGTGTCTATTCAACACGACACTTTAATTATTGAACGCATAGGATATTAGAATAGTATGGCCGTGGCAATAACGAAGCCATATTCATTTGTGTGAGACCTATCATTACCGGTCATCAACAATGCTACGCCGCCATGACAGATAATTGCTATTTATAAGCTATACCAAAACAAGACCCGAGCTGTAATCACAGTGGAATTGGTTCACAAACAACCAGTCAGCATGCATGTATTTGTATCTGAAACGCAAAATAACGACCTAAATTAGGCTCTGGTGCATAAAAACTAATAAAATTCGAGTCATTTCAAAGTTACTGTTAATTGCGAATGCAACCAAAAATTTTTAATTCAATTATTAGAAATAATACTGGATTGTGGTATTTAAGGTATTGAGTACTTAGAGGGACATTTGTATGCAGAGACGGTTAAATATATAATTTGCTACCTTACCTACAGATATTCGAATATCTTTGTATATAGATTTTAAGCCGAAATTATGTAAGGTTTGTAAAACAATTTGGATTAGGAATAAATATAGTGTATGAGAGTAGGTTTACTTGATGCACAGAATTAAATATGTTAAGAATGTAAAATATATTCAATATTAAATAACTTTATTTTCGACCATTTTGTGAATGTATCTATTTTTGAAGCACGTAGGCAAATATTTTCATACAGGTGAATGACACTGTGTTTCAAAGATAATTTTGTTGCCTAGAAAATATGTTTTTATCTGTTTATTTTAAATGTTGAAGATTACTCATTGCCAGCTGATGAAAGTATTAGTATGTAAAAAAATGCAATGAGGGGATATTTTATATTTGCCATAATATCTGTATTTTTAATAAAATATAAAATATTATTTAAGTTTGTTTGTATAAAATATTAAATTAACGTTATAAATATTTCATGTTAAGATGCTTACGGCTTACTTGCATACAATAGTATGGAAAATTAAATATATATCTGTAATAATACTAGATTTAGCGAATAGTCCCGGACAGAAGGTATAATATGGTTTCAACTCAGCGGTTGCACTGCCATGCGTCCAAAATCGGTTTATAAGAATTTATGATTATTCCCTAATTAACACTACGCTTCTAGCATAGCATAAAACAAATTATTATCTGAATTATGCACAAAGCAAAGTTTTAAAATCAATCATAAATAGCGAGTGTAGCATATAATTTATATGCGCTTGTACAGCCAAATAACGATTGTTTCAATACCTAGTACGAAAACTGCAATCACCGAAGTTACTAAATTAAACTTTTTGTAAAACAGAAGTCTATCATATGTACAAACGATCCAATATTAAAATACTTTAAAATTTTGAAATAACGTTACACAAATAAAGTTTTATTTTATTATTATGTATATTTTAAGTAAACGATCACACAGTACGCATGTAATGCACATTTATCATAATAATTTATCAATTCAAAAATATATAAATACTTATGGTTAGTTTAATATTCATATTGTGTACATTCTATTTTTGTGACAATTGAAACAAAACTTTTAGTACCTGATAATCATTACGAGTGTACATACTATGCAATATATTTAAAAAGCAGTCGTTATTTTTTTAAATCGACACTAATTTCGTGGCAAACGTTACAGAGATATGCAATCGAACGCCCACATGAAGTGTTTTTATCTGGCAATAATTCGGGTGTAGAACGAAAAATATCGGCTATTACGATATTGTAACGCGGAATTATTAATTAAAGTTTCGCCGAGGGCTACATTTTATTTGGCCTTAAGTTTTATCGTGACTTCGATGTTTGAGTCTTATCTTTGGCGCCTCAAGCGGTGTTTTTTAAAGCGCTTGACCGATTTAGATGCGCGAGCTCTGTTTTTATATTTCTATGACATTTTTAGTTGCCGTATTGTACAGTTCGTCTGCAAAATATTTTTCGTTGTCTTATATCTAATTGAAAATGGATGTGTTAAAAAAAAATCTTAAGAATATACCGGAATGGAAAAATATTCATGTCATCCTCAATTATATAGAGTACCTTCGACCAGCAGTGGGACCTAAAACGAGTTATCACACAGAAACTACACTTTTCAAATGTAGATAAGTAGATAATATCTATCATCGTAGGTAAATATTTTATTTACGACTGTACCTAAAATAATTGATATGATGTAGTCATTTATAAAATAAAAAATTCGAACACCGTAGTACTTTTTATACATAGTATTGATAATTACAATTAAGGCCTAACGACATTGATTATTAAAGGCAATTTACGATACAACTTAATTAATTTCCAAAGTTTATATGCAATAAACATGACAATTTTCCGTCATTATGAGGCCACCTGTCGTGTAAGCTCTGCTTAATTTTACTTCTTGAAGATATTTACTGAGTTCGTATTTTAAAAAGTACCGATTAATTCCTCATGTAACAGCAACCATTAAAGATATAAATCAGCTGGTCGTTGGATGTTATTAATAAATTCGAGCCGCGAGCGAAAAGGATCGTTAGTTTAAAAGCATCGACGGATTCGATTCCAGGCCACTAATTATTATTTATGAACACCTCATAATACCCGAGGCGCTAGGAAGTAAAAACAAAATATGCATGGTCTCAGTCGACCACTTGAAGCTGTTAATTACTTTGCCTTCAAGAACACATAAATCAAAAATGTTGGGCGGCGAAATTGTTAAATGACACGTTAAGACACACTTCATTATTCGATTACGAAGTATGCTCTGAGACTTTTTCAATTACGAGTATGTGCCGGTGGCCTAATGAAATATATTAAGCATAGATTATTTAGATTTATGGTATCTGTGTAATGTCTTAAAAAGTGCTTATTTGTACAGTTTTACTAATTCCTGTATTGTAAAAACGTAAAATACTCTCCGGTCTTGTCTATGCCCAATTCTTGCATCGTTCAATTAATCTCATACAATATCACGTGTTGTGTTGGAAGTTAATAAAAACAAATAAATGCATAGGACGATCAATGTCATTATCTCATAAGGATGGAGTCATACATTATAATTATGTAGTCAAAATGAAACTGGAAGCCATTATATATTTTATGTTAAGAGAATACAGCTCATAATGACATGCAGTATCTGAAATGTTGCAGTAGACATACACAGGCGTGCCAACGACCAAATGTATTGACACAAAAACTTAGCAACAATGTTACCAACATGCATTTGGGTATTAGTGTTCGTACCAAAATAAATCCAAGGTCGATCCAATGCAGTTTTAAAAACCGAACATCGAAACGCTGCATTCTAACTTTAAAATGTAAACGCGCGTAATGTAGCGCGGGAATTAGTTGTTGTTGATTAAAGTTTTTTATTCTGGTGCATGATTATTATTAACAACCAACCTTAAAATACAGTTTAGTAATGCACAATAAAAAAACTTACACGTAATTTTATGAGGTTAATGTGACCAAATATTTTAATTGCACCCGTAAATGGCACGTGGCCAAGCTATTTACAAAAAATAAAGTTGTCAGTAAGCGGGATTGATATGCCAGGGTAGGAATTAAACGAAATTTATGAAGTGGCGACACATTAGAGCATGATTAAAATAAAAAGTCTTTGCCTACATCGACTGGGTACATTTATTTTAGAATGGCCGGGGGTTTCTTTGTTTCATTAACCTTCCCGGTAACATTTGAAGGTGGTAATACTGTGGTTCGACTGCAGCATCAGCGCCATCTATTTCGGACGTATGTCTATGGCGATCTAGTGTTTGGTGTTTTGATGAGAATATCATTTCGTTACTACTTGTTAAATTCTAGAAAGTTCTAGCAAATTCTTGTTATTGGGGGTGATTTTCATAGACTTTAACTTAGTATAAAATTATTTATAATGAGAATTTGAATAGAAGCTTTAAGTGTCCGTTCACCGATGCTTGTTTTATATAAACAGGCGAAATATCAAGTAGCCAACTGATAGGAATAAACATTTATAATATTCAAGAATGTTCGTGCATTACCTTTTGTACAAAATATGAACTCTTAACCTTTTCTTAAACGGAACTTAGCAAACAATGCACCGTATGTGTAACCTCAAAAATATTCCATAGGAATATAGAATAATATTATATGGTTATTGTAGCTCGGTTGTGTGAAAATTTTGCCTCCATATTTAATGTCACTTTGATATTCACAGATTAAAAATTGTCAACTGAATAATTATGATGCATTTAAAAAGTAATTTCAAAAGATAATTATTACAAAAAAAATAAATATCCGTTGCTCTAAAGGAAAGTTCTAAAATTATATTAATTTTAATGAAAGAGAATTAGTGTAAAAATTACATAACAAAAATTTTCATTGTCCAACTATAGAACAGAGAATTTTTTTCCGTTACTGGCTAGTAATAATGTGACCCTATAAAAAATCTTGCAAAAACCGATACAGTACTAATGATCGTCTCGCAGTAGCTATGTAATTGTTAGCGGTAATGGACGTCCGCTCATAAAATATGGGGCAATTACAATCACTGTGTAACATATTAAATATCATTATTTTAATCAGCAGCTATTCCAACGGAAACCAGATTGGACGCTAGTCCTAGTGCTGAGAAATAGACACAAGTATTTCCTATCTATTACCTCATTTATACAAATAAATAAAATAGAAGTGTTTGTAATATTTAAATAACTGTTTTTACTACAAGTATATACCATACTTGTAATAAGAAAAAAATATTTTTTGAGAGTTTTTGCTGTATGTTTTTTGTGATAATCTTTGATATGGCTGGACCCATTTTTACTGGTAGCTGATATTACTAAGAGTAACTTAGGCTTAAAGTACTAACTTAGTAACGTAGCAAATTAGGCTTAAAATTGAGAAAATATTTTAAAATTTTGCCAAAAAAATTAAACCAAAAAAGTATATGTCATATACACTCTTTTTTTATTGTTGAAAAAATAAATTTCGGTTGTGATACACATCATTTTATATTTTCTTAAGGCGGATGAAACCGCAGAGATCTTATGAAAGTAACAGCATCTGGAAAAAAGTTCATGTTGTGGACAGTCGACATGATGGACACGGGAATCCTCTTAGGATGGATTTAGTCCATAGTCCACCATAACAGCTAAGTGCAATATAGTATTTTTTATTTTGAGGGCTTTAACATTTTACGACAATTATTAAGCGTAAACTCGCCTTGATGATCTAACAACTGTTTCCCATTATGATAAATGATAAAACTATGAGTAAATTGCTGTAAATAGACCATAAATATGCAATACTACATTAATAAATACAAACCATAGACCATGAATATTCCAGTACTAAATATATTTTATCTATTTTCTTGTCCATCCAAATCGTTTACCATATTAGGTAAGTTGTAAAAAGAGCCAAAATATATAAAGAAAAATACCAGTAATAGCCTATTTATTAAATCTACCTCTAAATGCTAAATGGGATGTTAGAAGACGCAAAATATGAAAAAACACTTCTGAAACTTATTTCTTTTTATTATGATTAAAGTAGCAATCAAGTATACAGTCTGCCTGATTATAAGTGGCTACTCCCACCCATGGACATTTGTAATCAACACCAGATAAAATTAATGTCCTACTTGCGGTCGGCTACAGATGCGTTGTAACCCTGCAGAGCTAAGTTGGAACGCGTCGGAAAAGAATGTGTCCCCACACCAAACCAAAAAACTTAAGCGCTTAACACTGTTGTTATTACGCAAACATAGATGATGCCACCGGAGTCGAACCACAATAAGTTCTACCTTAAAACGACTTGCATAAAACCCAGGTACGACTAGTATTACGTTTGATAAACACGTTCTCAACTGTAAAATTTGGTATTACCAGTCGCTTTCATAATCACAAAAGGGACTGCATTCGAAGGGTAGAGTGGTCATAGCAACTTGAGGCTAATAACATGTATTAATGTCAAAGAGAACCGAGGCGAGCTTTAACGTCAATTTAAGCCTTAGATACGGTGCTTAAGAACAGGTTTGTTATTAACTGGCTTGTTCGTAGTTTGTACTATTCAACTTGTTTGTTGAATATTCTTCCGATAAGCCCTCCTTCGGCAGAGAGCAGCCGGCGCAGTGGCGACATGCTGTCATGTCAAATTATGCCTAAACTTTACGGTATTGATTTACAAAATTTGAACATTATTTTGTTCATTGACTACGGAGGAGTAGATAAACTTAAACCAAGCCCATCTGACACACGGAGGGCTCCGGATTCGATACCTGACTAGGCAGATATTGCTCGTAAATTAGTCAATTAAAGGCACTTGTTCTAGAATTAACTGGTTATCGTATGTAGAAATCTGTGGTTATTACTTATGTAATCGATAAAATATAATTTAACCTAATATTTATTAGTTTTACAAGAAATTAACGTATCGTAACCGTTACGTATTAAATTGAAATTTGCTAAGCAACTAGATGTAAGACATTTATTAATTGTAACTGAAAATTGAACAAGTAACATACATTCATATTCAATCACATATTATTTTCTTTCAAAAATATCGTCCACTTACTCCAATCTAACAAATTACTTGGAAACTACATAATTTATCGCTGAATCAGAATCATAACAACAGCTATCATTCCACTTTATTTCATCCAATTACCATCCATGCGGTCAGCGCACGTAAAAATGACCGTGCTCGGTAGCTAACGACCTCAACATTGTCATAGAGTAGTTAATGAGACAGTGCAGTACATAATTTGTGTTGCTGCCGTCGCAAACTGATATTTTGCGGTTTATTATGTCATTTAGATAGATCGCAAGTTGCAATGTTGCTGGAAAGCTGCTATAGTTGCCAGTGCGTTTTGTTTGTGAAAGTAAATAGCTCCGATTATTGTTTGTGTAGCTGAGCTCGCGGTTGTAGGTACGAGTTTGTTGTTATTAATATAATGATTTATTATTTGTACAAGTTACTACTTAAATTATATACAATATTTACTAGTAAAACTAACATAAAAACAATAACAGAAACAAAAATAAGTGTATAAATTAAAGATAAAACAAAGAGCCCAAATAATAATATAATTGTTATAGAAATATCTTTGCTTTTAATATGACATGTTAACTTAACAATGCACGCCTATACAGCCGTGCACAGAAGCATGCATGCATGCATATAAAATTAAAAACAAATCTAATAAAAAAATAATTCTGGGTTTGTACCACAAAAAAACTGTTGACTAAGATTGATTCGGCATCATATAGTTTTTGTCTAGATGGCATATAAATAAAATAAAATACTGAGGTCCATTCGATAAATATCACAATATGCAGCTCATGCGAACAAAATATGCTAATCGAATATAAAAATATGTATTTTGTTTGCAATTTAAGTAAGTTAGTTCTAATCGAAATGGCTGTTAATTACGGGCTAATTGTTGCTCATTCCACGATCGTGCTCATTCAACGATCGATTATTGCAATTACAAGCAATTTCGAGCCGATTGATAATTACGAAAATTTTATTCGTGGGTCGAATTCAATTATGCATTTGTTTATTTAGTCTTTGAGGATATTGTTTTTATTTTATTCATTTAATTTGTTATTTGTTAAGTGTGGCTCTTCTGGTTTGAAGGTTGTAGTAAAGGAGTCTTACGTATCAAAGGCATTCTATTTTAGTTCTCAGGGGTAGCAACGCCCTTGTCTGCCTCACGTATGATTACTCTGAGGTCGATTACAGTAGTTCTTGGGCGGCAATTGTCACTTACCACCAAATAGAGGTGGTTTGCTTCTTGCGTCATTTGCAAAAAAACGAGAACTTGCAGACATGTTAATCTTTAATGTAAATAGATGTATTTCCATTATTTTCTTGTAATCAAAGATATCAATGCAACGGGAATCATTGTTACTACGGGAATTAACGGGATCTTTGACAATTCGATTTAATTGTAACCTAGATCATTATTCAGTTAGCATTTGTATTTAAATTAATTTGTAGAATTAGAATGGAAGGTTTCCTTATGAATTTACGATTAGCGGCCAATGTCGCCCAGCTAATAACTCATTGTAAGAAACCTTATGAATGCAACGTCATAATAGAATAGTATTAGGTATTAAGATGCAGCAACGCGGCTACACATTTTTTTTGAAGTGAAAACTTCTTTAGGCGCGTTGAGCGTTTTGGTAGAGGGTA
>DWRA01001328.1:0-17555 GCA_018250295.1 Spathilepia clonius
AAAATAAACATTAAATAAGATAAATGTAGTTTTAAATTATAATAACACATTATACAAAATAATCTTCTTATTTATAATAAACAGTTATATCAATTATTTCGTAAATAATTCAACATGAGGTTAATATTAAATTGTAAATCTGTCACACGCAATTAAGTAACAGAAAAACAAACATTAAAAAATGCACACTCTTTTTATTAATATTAATCTAGATTTCACTATTCATTGTCCATTAACTCATATACAAATAAAAAATTATTAGGCACATGATCACTGGATAATTAGATCTTTTGAATAAAACATGTTCTTGTACTGATACCACCATTCCTCTTACAGCCTTAAATTTGAAAAAAATATGGTGTACTCCATAACATTTTCACGGTACAATGCAATTTTAATAAAAAACCATATATATAAGTAAATAAAAAACGATGATAGCGAAGCAGTGATAGCCCAGTAGTTAAATTACGGCTTTTCAATCGACGGGTCAGATTTGCAAACCCCAGACATGCACCTCTGATATTCGAAGTTATGTGTTTGTTTTACTTGCACACAAGGGAAACATCGTGAGGAAACCTGCACACGTAAGAGTTCTTTGAAAAAATAAAAGTTTACAATGGTGTGTGGAGTCTTCCATCTCGCACTTAGCCAGTGCGGTGGATTATGGCCTAACCGCTCTCACTCTGAGAGGAGACACGTGCCTAGTAGTGAAACAGTAATAGATTGATGACGAAATAAATAAAGGTACACTGGAACATAACAATGTAAATAAAATGTATTTGACATAAATCCGTATATTAGCCCTTCACAGCTTTGCATGGTTGTGTTATATTTCCGAGAGCAAGCAACCTTACTTCGTAGGAATATTCAAAAACATTGCCTGTACCAAGATTCCAGTGTTATTTATTCAACGCGGGGTCCATTGTCGGCAGTAACAGCAAATGTTACTATTAACAGAGGAACTGAGGGTCGTAATCTGAAATGGAATTCGAGTGGCATTAGCATTTCAAATCGACCTCTCACCAACTCTCGAGCCTGAACCAAGAATACTGGTGCTCTTGATTCATCAAACTAACCAACTTACGCCACTGCAAAAGGGGAGCGGGCAGGCGACTAACGGGTTTCTCGCTCAAGAGTCCTTAGTATCCTTATTGACCTTAAAGATGCAAAGATTTTAGAAACTTTAGTTGTTACCTGTGGCGATACCTATTTCTGCCTTCTAATGTCAATATTAAGCGTTCCTGTTTGAATGGTGTACCAGCCAGATTATATGAGTATATGAGGAAACAATTATGAAGTAATTGTTTCCTCAGGCAAAGTAATGCATTTGCTTTGCCTTTAGAGAAACCTTAGAAGGATGTCAATTCTACTGGATATTCTCTTACCCATACTCATAGGCGGCAGTGACTTAAATTTCGTGAATAATAATGAGTTTTGTAAAAATAACAAATAAGAAGTTATATTGATTATTCGTACTTACTTTGTTATGAACTATTTATTCATTTTAAAAGGAAGCAAAATATATGTATTTTGTATTTAACATTTGTTAGCTAAAGGTTTCATTTGAAATATTTTAATGTTTCTGCTGTTTGTTCTGCTTGCTGTTTCTTATTAGTTATAGCCAAAAACATCTAGCATCACAATTCTTCGTCGGTAGAACAAGTGCCTGAACTTTGGAACTTGAGCGGCACAGAGAGTACGTGGGAAACATCGCAATTTCGTTGCAACACCAATTATTCGGCTTGGAGGCAATGTAAAACGTGCAGTTTGCCACAAAGCGCCTGTAATCACTAAGGCTCTAATGAGAAAAGACAAACGCTTCTGAACCTACTGGGTCTGATTACAAATTTTAGAATGAAGGTCACATATTTACATGTTCTTGACACAATAATAAACGAAATTAACAAAATTGATAAGAAAGCATGTCTTCATATTTCATTGTAATTCGAGTAAAAGTAGTTTGGCGAAAGGAGGTCTCCTGCCGGCATAGGTAATCATGCTCATGGAGTGATCGTGCTCCGCCAAATTTGGTTCGGAAATCGCATATATACAAGACGTGGAGAACACTTTGATAGTAATTCAAATTCGTGTGGCGCCATCTCTTGACGAGTTGCGAGAAATTACCACAGCAGTAACAATGATAGTAGATACAAAATCCTGTTTCAAAACACACCACAGGATCACTATTTTATCATCGTTGTTGAACCTAAAAGCGACCACTTCTGTACATAGGCATCCCTCGAGAGATAATTCGAGATCTTCAATTCCTTGCATCAACACATCGCATATACGAACCATTGTTATTATCAAATTATATTGTATGCGTACACACAATACATCATGCAGATAAACAAGTAAGTTAAGAAAACAACACAGTTTCGTCGTGAAATAACATATTTTCATGTATATAGGTCATACCTATATAGGTCAAATGGCTGCAGCGCTGCCATCGCGAAAATAAATATCGAATTATTCTTAAATTATTCAAAAAGGTTCTTAGTACACAAAACCTTACTAATTTTCATATCATTTCATTTACATTTTCAATTGTTGATATATGACTTGTATGAAACATGCATGTAAATCATGTAAGAATATCATTATTATCACTCGTGCGTTATTACTGTTATTTCGTGTTGTTGACTGGTGTCGTCTGTTATTTTGGGATGTTTTGTAGTTCGACTCCAACAGCACCGCTGCCTCACCTATTCTACCTAATAACAGCAGCGTTAAGCGTTAATACTTGTCCGAGACGTTTCAACTTAGTCCTCAGGACTCTAATTTTATCCATGGTTGATTTGAAATGTCCGTGAATGACAGTGGCCATTAACCAGCAGGTGGACTTGATTTTTGTTCGATACCTATCTAAGTAAGCTCGTAAGTAACATTTTTGATTGAATAAATTTTCAGCTATACAAGTATAAATGCGCAATAAACAAGCAATATCGATAAGTATACTTAGTTAGTTAGTTATTAAATGTTATTACTGTCTAGAATAGCGTCAGGAAACAATACATTCTTACAAAGTCAGTCTCATTATTTGTGGTCGTATCGCAAAATATTCCCACGAAAACAATTTACTAATGCCTTAAGAAATCCTAACTGAAATAAATGCCGCCATAAATAACGGCGAATACTTTATCAACTCCTTGGCCTATCTTCGAGCTCCGGAGCGGAACAGCGATGGGATCGAACGCCTTCTAATTAAGACCTGGATTTTAATCTGCTATCGTCTTACAGTCACTTGTCATTTCAAATTCATCTTTAACTTCGTCCCTTTAGAGTATACTATCTCTTGCGGGGTCACTGAATCCAAATCTCTCGGATAATTAATACAAATGATTCACTCTCGCTGTCTTTTCCTCCAAGATCATTCCGATAATGACGTTGATAAGTGCCAACATTTCAATCTAGTTTTGATTAATAGGTGAGGGATGAAGTGAATTGTAAGGGCTTCAGGGTTTCCAAGTAAACCTTGAAGTAAATGCAGAATTATTTACAGAGTCATTTATACTGGAGTTCTAAAAGTAAGGCTACTTTTTGTACAAAAGTAATTGTGGAAGTAAAGTAAGTATTTCATGAAGACAAATTCAATGTAAATCATATATCTTAAAGTTAATCAGAAAAATAAGAAAATTAGGTAAGTGGCGCAAAGGATCATAGAGGAAATCGTAAAATCCGACGATGGACTAAATTCGTTGAAGCGAATAAATACATTTCATTCCTGAAACAAAGACGAGCGAGAAGTGTTCCGATGAGGTGGACTGGACTAACGTTGTTACGTATTAGCAATAATAAGAAAATCTGTTTGTTTAGAACAATAGTTACTAGTTCACCTTGTTGTAGTAAAATGTGTAGTTGCTTTAACCTTTATAATACAATTAACTTTGCAGCAATACCAACCTACCAACCTAGATTTTATTTGGCTGTACTGAATGCCACAGAAGCTATGTTTTTTCTTTAAATTAATACATTTTATTGTGTTTTTTAATTACTGTCACTAATTCCGAATAAATATGTTATTAAAATTATTTGATTTATTTGTTTCATCGTAAACTTTAATCTACAAAGTTTTAAAGTTATCGTTGCGCACAATCAGACCAAAATAAATATCAGAATCTCCAGCTGAGTGAATAAAGGATCAATAGTACGCCGCGTCTTACTTTTCAAAGTCGTTCACACTCTACAAGAGTAGTTTTGACTCAGTGAACCGAATCTACGGCAACTCTGGTTGCACTGAACAAAAGAACTTCACATATCATTGACGTTTGAATGCGCTCGATGCATGTAAAGTGTTCAGTTCGCCTGAAGTAGGCGAATTCCGGTATAGTTTTGCAATTCAAACTTCGTCTCATATCAGTTATTCGGACGAATGGTTTGGCCACTGAGTTCTGAGTGGCTCAAGGGATAAAATACAGCGAGCAAAAAATATTGGTGTAGATGAAATATTTTTATACAGATGCAACAAGCCCAAGAGATTGGTTCGAAGTTTGTATTAAAATTAATGTGATATTCATAACAACTATGGCGTAGGTTTCATAAGACTTAAATAGTCTACACATTTTTAATTAGGAGTCTCAGCTTATATATTTAGCAGATATATTTAATTTACTTAAAATAAAATTGTCATAATTGCAACGAAGTTCACATTTTGCCTCTGAATTTAAAAAATCTTTCCAAATATCAAATTCAAATAGTGAGTAATTCTATTTAAAACAAATTAATTTGTAATTAGTACCACAAATGACACATTAAAAATACATTAAAATTAGAATGGCCCTTCGCTTACCACTTGCACCATTATACATATCGTATGACTTTCTGATACAGTGGGCACGAACGCGAATATTTGTGTTGGCGGTTTGTAAAACGACCGCTTCACTGACCAGAAACATTGCACTGTTGTGACTTGTTTTAATAGAAATACAGGTATTACATTAAAAAGTTTCATTTTAAAATAAACTCTCAATGAATAATAAGTTTAATAATTTTAAAGGTGGTAGAACCCTTTGTAGTTCGACTCCGGCGGCAACACAGCTACACTTATTTCTGCCTAATATCAGCAGTGTTAAGCGCTGCTGTCTTCTGATTTGAAGGGTGTGGTAAGGGAGATAAACTTAACGAGGAATTCCAACTTAGTCCAGTACTACTACTTAGTAGCAGCGCATCTGTGGTCGATTTCAGGTGGGATTCTGGTCTTATCTGGGGTGGATCACAAATGTCCATGGGCGGCAGTTGCTACTTACCATCAGGTGGACTGCATGCTCGTTTGCTAGTCCATCATATATAAAAAAAGTAAATAAAATCTCTACTGCAATTTCTGGCTGTGGCTGAAGCCATCGATGGATATCTTGTGTTGGAATTTTTACTGCATGTACTGTACATTTAGACAGGATTTAAAAAAATATTAATTCTTAACATCACGTTTGGTTTTACATACAATTTTCTGAAGGCTTACATGACAAAAACGATAACTTGAATTTTACCATTACTTACAAACTAATAACGACTAACGACACCAAAATGGCAACGTAATGAACCATTCTCTTCAATTGTCAATCAGAACTACAAATAAGAAGCCACACCAAAATTATTCCGAAGATGAAGACGGAATTACCTCCACACACTAGCAATTACGCCGTTCTCTGTGCCGTCAATACACGACGTTCCCAACAGTAATAGCTTGCCTAGTTGGAACCTATTATTTCCAGCATGTCGTAAATTTCAGGGCACTTCCAGCACTACATATTTATATCCTCTCCTTTTAATACTTCAAATAAGAATTATTTCTTTTATTTATCACGAATATCAGGTTACGCCAATATCGTTAAAAAAAATCTTCAATATAAAAATAATATATGTGTCATATTGCGCAATGAGGTTCTTTGTTTTTGTTTGTGTCTAACAAATGTAGTAAACAAACCGCCCATGGACATTTGTAATGGACCGCAAACGGCAAGGGTTCTACCTGAGATTGATTACAAATGTTTTGATACTCTATAGAACTGACATGGACCGGCTCGAAAAAAGGAATCTTCAGTGAACCTTGGGTAAAAATTCATAAAAACACGTAAAATTAAAAGCATTTCGGTTTGAAGCCAGTGGTACCCCTGCAAATGAACTCTGGGGAGTTCTACCGTACCTTGCTGTAGGTTTCATTGGGTACTAACATATAATATTTTTAATAATGTTGTCAAAATATATTTATATTATTATTTTTTAAATGATGAAGTATCAAACGAGCATGCTTCCCCTGGACAGTAACTAACAACTATATTTGTAATCAACCCCAGCTAAAACCAGAATCCTATCTGAAGTTGACCACTGATGCGTCGTTACTCCTCAGGACTGTTAGAATCTCGGATAAGTAATTCCCCCTTACCACACCCTTCAAACCAGAAGACAGCAGCGCTTAACACTGATGTTATTAGGCTGCATTAGGTGTGTCTGTGGTGCTGCCAGAGACGAACCACAATGGGTTCTACAACCTTTAACGATTTTCTAAAACTTTGAAACCTACTAACTAAAATGACTAGTGCTGTTCAACGTGGTTGTAAAATCTCAGGTTGAATCGAGTAGCTGACGCCAAACTAAGTTAGCCGAACTTGGCGACGAAGGCTCTCAAGTGGATTTCCCACTGACCTACTAAAGCAAGGTGCGGAGTTCTACGTGACCTTTTTAGATCCGTTGAACAGAAAATCTTTAAAATATAAATTTAAGGAAGTTACATGACGGCAAGATTTTAAAATGCTGTCGAGAGAAATGAACCTACGTGTTCTGAAACAGTCTGAGTAAATTAAAATTAATAGTGTTGATTTTACCACGACGACTTAATTTTTTAAATTATTAATTGATCATTATAATATCGATGACAGTAATGAAAATTAACAACACTTTTACTGAACACTCAAGAAAAAATGTAATTTCTCGCGTGCAAATTATTTTCTGTGTATTTCTTCAATACAAAGACTGGTAATCAGCGTGAGTAAGTTATCAGGTAAAAAACGAAAGATATATTAAATTATTCAAGGGTTTCGTAGTAGCCGAAAGCGTATAAATTTGGATTTTCCGAAAGTCCACTTTGTATAAGCGACAATTCAACCAGAGGTAGCAGCTGCCACAAATCTGTACGGAGCATCCTTAACGAGTGAAGATGCAAAACTTTTATCTGTTCCAAAACGATCGAATGGTCATTGGAACGTTAGAACTAATCCATTAAGTCTAGCTCAGCTTAGCGTCAAATAGCTATAACTATTATTAACTAGCGAAATTTGGGGATTAGTGGCTCGATTCCGAACAGCCATTCTGTAAGTCGGTGTCGAATTTGTTTGATAAATTGGAAGTGGAATGGCGTTTTCAAATTACTATCGACATTACAGGACGCTGATAGAACTGTAACACAATTTCTAGAACATAAAATGTAAAGCTTCGTTTGAAAAATTTACAGATGCCTGATAAAATATCAAAACTATTTTTGGGGACTGAAAACAGCAGGAAGCTCTAGTATAAAATTAAGAAAAAAATAAAAAAACAAATGTTAATGAAAACAAAAAAAAATGAGATTTTATTACCTGAGAATTACATAAAAATATTTCTTATTTAAGTCCGATCCACGACCCACTTTACAAATCCTCTACAAAGTTCCAAAAGAAAAATCCGATCATCAAATAACCACCCAATATACGAATCCATTAAAGCTTTACGAGCGATTTTCTGCTGAACTGACTTTCTTGTTCACCGGATACCGAAACAGCGCGGGTTCGGCTCCCGGAGGATTCACAGGCCGTTACCTCCGGAAAGGTTCTGCGTTGGCGGTGAACTGTGTTTGATACTTATAGATGCCAATCCAGATAGCTTGGTAGTTGAATGTAGCTCTCGGCTGATGTAGGTCATGACTTTCAAGTGTATCTTGAAATTAAGAGTAGAGCAGTACGAGTAGATATTCAAACCTAATTATTTTTGAAAAATGTGAACTGTAATATTTATAACATTGTGAAAAGGTTTTATTATGCATCTATTTTTTTGTATATCATGGAGTAGCAAACGAGCATGCAGTCCACTTGATGGTAAGTGGCAACTGCCGCCCATGGACATTTGTGATCCACCCCAGATAAGACCGTAATCCCAACTGAAGTCGACCATAGATGCGTTGCTACCCCTGAGGACTAACTTGGAATGCCTCGTTAAGGTTATCTCCTTTAAAGCAGTAGACAGCAGCGCTTAACACTGCTGTTATTAGGCAGAAATAAGTGTGGCAATGATGCCGCCGGAGTCTAACTACAAAGGGTTCTACCACCTTTAAAATATATCATGTACTAAGTTTCATGCATCTTGTATGAGATTGGAAATGCGCTTAAAATGATTATGGCCCCTATCATGCAAGATACATGAACCATTGTGCATGATAGAGATCATAATCATTTATAGCGACTACTACTTAATGAAAATACTCCATTTACCTATCTAAAAATAAATCACAAACGTAACATAAATCCCATCAAAGCCTACGACAACAACTGAAACAAATATTTTTTACGATTACAATCACAGTTAAAAGAACATCAATTTCTATCAAAATATGGCCAACAAAAGCAGGTACACAAAAGGCATATTCAAGAAGCTCAAGAGCTCCAATAAAACTAGATGTACCCAATTTATTCGGCTATTTCTAACAATCGTCCTCTGACCTTATTACTACTAGTAATCCCTAACCATCTTGACCATTTTATTGTTCCCGGTATACTTGGAAGGTAACCTGTAGACCCTATTCTGTGAATAAAGTACCATCTTATATCAATTCGTTCTAAGTAACCCTTATTCAATTGAGATGACTGGAATTGGCAATCTTTCCAGCAAAGATTTTTATGAAAAAACTCATACGTAAATTAACTAATGAACGTATTCTTCTATCGTAATAACAATTTAACTTTCGTCACTACTGTTGATCATATACGAAGTACCTCATTAAAACTTCAAATCCTTAAGACTGTTAAGAATCTTAAACCCTCATTATATTTATGACGCATTTCATTATACATAAAGTCTTAGTAATTAGATAAATTTGGCATATGATTTCACTCTAAGCCTCACTTAATGAACCAAAGTTTAAAATACTAAAGATGATAATCCACTGAAAGTAAAAGTTAGTAAGAACCTTTAAAATTACATGAGTACCTCCAATTTTGGCTGATAATATTATAATAAAATTAATGTTATACGAGTTCCAAGCTCTAATCCGGAATAGTACTCGCAAAGCCTTTACGAGGTCCCTTTATTGGCCACATTCGGGCGCAATCCGACAAATTGATTCACATCTTGTACAATTATTAGCGGGACGACCGGTCACACAAGCAATTTGCTCAAATTGTATATAGTGTGTTAGGATTTACTGAGTAAATAAATCATTTATTTATTTATTACAACAACATTATTTGTAAACATTACAGATTACTAGTCATGGTAGATTCTATATGCTTGTAAAAGTTATAAAAGCTAATTACAAGTAAATATCTATAGTAAGTATAATAAACATCTCGCATTTTAGAGTAACACGTTAAAACCTTATAAAAATGCGGTTATTGTAGGAGATAGGGGAAACTTTAATAAATATACTGAAAATATAGACGCTGAGGCAACTTAACTTACATTTCGAGAACAACTTTTCTATATAACAATTACAACTGCGCAAGCTGTCGAATACGAAAGAGTCGTAACAATCGCAAAACTTTACGTGTGGGACGTTAATTGTAAAATTTTGACAGTTATAACCTCAGTTACCGTTACAAGGGCGCAACTAACAATTAAATTTACGCATGCAATATAAACATTATTGTTACCGGGCTAGATTTCAAAACAGCGATACCATGTACACTTCTGTGCATGGAACATGAAAATTTAGTGCATTTTGTAGAAGTAAAACGGGCACGATATATTTCTCCATTTTGCGCCGTATCTAGCCTAGAAAAGACATGTTGGACAATTTTATTGCCTTCAACGTTATGTTACGTTTTTCTCTTTTCTGGTTTTCCCACTCTGTCAGAGTAAAAACCATATTTTACACGAAATCACGTAGGTAAACTTGACATGAATAGAAGTTTAATATTTCACATAAATATTGTAATCGATGACAATATATTAGTACAAGTAGATAATTTTTAATAAATCGTTAAACCAAACCAGAAAGCAGTGTCCTTGATTATAAGTGGGCATTTCCGCCCTTGAACATGTGTAATAGACGGAAATTACCCTAAGGTCTAAATTGAAATGTATGTGTGTATCTACTTTACTACACAAAAATAAAATTTGTCGTACATAGAACTGAATACCGCCATTTCTTAAAATATTTTCTCATATAAAGCTAATGTTCATTATCACGATCGAAACTCGCGTTTAGCTTACTGTTACTTCTATTAGAAGTCACAATATAAGCAAATTTTATATTATATAACTTTTTATGAATACCGACATTGTTCTATCTGAAGCCAATCGAACACTCAAGCAATCCGGTCGAATAGCCTTTATATTCGCCCGGAGTTTAATAGTTATTGGATCCTCGATAGCTTATTAGTGCTTTATGGTCCAGATATTGATTATTTTATTGCTGTTTTATTGTTCCATAAAAATAATTTTATACTTCCACATTTTATGTTCATTTTGTGGTCTAGGCTACTTTGCTAAAGTTTGTCCAATCGATTTTATATCCTTTCTTAGTAGTAACCTTAATTATGAACTAAGACGTAATATCTAATAACACAGCTTTTCATTTTGGCTGCTTTTTATAAATTATCAGATCATAACATTAGACAGAAAACAAGTTATGTGTCTTTACTATCTTTTCGTACTTATCGTCGTGTTCATTTGAAACGTAAGAGGTTGCCTGGGATTTGATTCTCGGTCCCTCTGAATTAGAGGCCGAGTTTTTTACTACAAGGCTTTGATTTTCCCTTTTCATAGTAACCGACATTGTGGTAAAGATTTTAGTCTTTCGACAAAATGGAACGCTAGTCCCAATTACATGTTTCACGCTACTTTTGCGTGATGGGTTCCTATTATTTAGTTCAAGCACACTATGATCTTCAATAGAGGAAGATTTTGTTAAGGAATCGAATAAGGAAAATCGTAATTTTCTGATTGTTCTACAAAAATTGGGTTGGGATGTTGTTGTGGATTTTTTGTAATTTGTCCTGACTTTTGTTTTATGTTATTGCTCAATTTTTGTAATGAAACTACGTTCAAAGTATTAATGGTGTTTCGGAATATGGGCAGGAATAGTGATGGTTCTACGAAAAATTTGATGTCTATTTTGATTGCTTTTCTTGATCTTCAATTACGTTACATCCAACCCTGCTTAGGGTATAAATGGAAGAAAATAACAAAATGTTGGTTAAACTAAAAGATATAATACATATATAAACTATATATAGAAATAGTTATACATTAACGTAGCAAAAGTGGGAAGAGATATAAAATTTCATTTTATGAGGTAGTTTCAAAAATTACGTCAGCCGCAGATAGCTCCTCTTGGTCCATTCCCGTGAATTTTGTAGAAGGGAGCTGAGAGATTTCCCGGATACCCCGAGATGAGTAGCAGCATCCCCCTCCGAAGTAATTAATCTATTGCGGTCACCAACATACACAGCCCAGCGTAGTAAATACGTCAAAATCTCCTTTTTTGGAGGCATATGTCCACACAAATAAAGACGAATGGATTGGTGAAAGGAAACAATATTTTAATTAAAGTGTTTAATCATGCAATTTCTGAATTATATATTTTGCATTCTCTTTCGTTGCATTTGACCTTGAACCCTATATTTATAGAAACACTACTTAAATTTGTATGAAAGGCAACGCAATGGAAATAATGGCAAATTCGATTGCCTTGTAAAATTGCTTACCATTACAATTCCATATTACAATTATACAATTCGTGCCAGTCACACATTTCCTCGCCTCTTTTATCAAAAATAACAATGTGCGCACATCGAGCAAACCCGTACATTTCCTCCGATTCTCATTATGTCATACATAATGACGTGAGCTGACACAAATGACCAGTCGTAATCGTCCAGCTTCTATACAATTTCATATTCCATAGGAATTACTGCGTTTCAGTTTATGTTATTATAGGTGTAAGTAATGATATAAAAATAAGAATAATACCATGAATATTCAGAAAATATAAAAATATAAAACGAAAAATAAAATACATTTTTCAGATGATAATTTGTTATTTAGTAAGTCTGGTAGTGTAGAAAAAAATACAATAATAGTAAAAATCAATGTACAGAACGTAAAATTAGACGAAAATCACAGATAGATGAATACCAAGCTAATTGTTTTGCCAAAGGTTCGATTGCCAATTAATGAAATATACAATATCAAAGCACTGATTGCTATTATTGAACAAAGACTAAAAACAAATCAAGTTGAAATTCGAGATCGGTTTAAAAGGGCAGACGATGCTGCAGGGAGATTTGTTTCCAATTTCAACTAAGTGATGTAAAGCTCAAATAAACTATCACCATCCATTGATGTGAAGTTCGACTATAAATTCATCAGCTAAGCACAAACCCGCTGTTAATTTGAACATGCCTCACATACAAGGACAAATAGGGGGCAACCCTATTATAGCTGACGTCAGAGGGAAACGGACGAATTACTGGAGATTGACAAATGATGCGGGCCGTGTCGCTCGTTTGCTCTCTGCACGTATGCCTTGTTTTCTGCCGAACGCTCCCGTGCGGTGTTTAGAGCATTTAGTTTTAAAGCTTCAGCTGGTAGCTTTCGACCTGGCAGCCCCTCTTAGCGGTCTATAAGACGAGCCCCTTGAATTCCTGACGATATTAAAGCTAGTACCGTCAGGACGACTCTGCCTAATAATAAATTTAGTAATTTAATGTGTTTTCATATATGTCAACTTATATGGTGATGTTGCTACTAAGATTTATTATCTAGTTTAATTATATTTATGCCGTAACAACTTCTACCAATACGTATGTTGATCATCCGATAATTCCTTTCCATTTAAACCTAAAGAATCGTTATCAGCCTCCTACTATCAAACCCACGACAATAATTAAATTACATCTCTCATAAAGAAAAGGATATAAGCGTCACTTATCGCGCTCACCAAATGAGGGTCAATGAGAATTTTCACATCTTTGGAGAATATTATAGAAAACTCTCGATCCAGCAAGTCTACTTACGATATCCACGATTGGAATACAAAGAACCGATTGGGAGTCAGATATTTATACCACTGGGCTTATTTTGTGAAAATAATCCTAATTAATGTTACAAATACTAAGTAATCTCCACGCTCATTGAAATAGAGTTAGTGTATTGGTAAAACACGTCCAAATTTAGGATGAATAGTTATTAGCAACGCTAATTTCTTGTTTATTTCAGTTCAATAGAAACTAAATTAGTTATATACGAATTATTATTACGCTTTATATAGCTTCCAGGCTATAATCAAACAAATATATATCGCTTCCCTGCTTCAATAACGTGTTATCTTAAAAGACACAATTTTACAGTATAACATTTTATAAATTTCAAAAAAAAAATTTTACTTAATTGTGTATTTTTTTACCTTTATTGTAGATTATATACAAACTTTAACACCTTACCTATCTCAAATCATAAGATACACAATTAAGTACAATATTTTTTGAAAAAATTGCAAAATAAAATAATAACATGTTTAATATTTATTTTTACTTTTCAATATTTTTTTATACTCCTCTAAACTACAAAGTACACTTTTATTCCAATTAATGTTGTTTAAATTGGTATACTTAAAGTGCACAAACCTGGTTATTACTACAGAGAATTAGAAGACCGCCAATCTGTCGAGGCTTATGAGAAACCCACAGCGCCTCCCGTAGAAATTGCATTTTGGCCTTTATGCATAGCGCATGCTTGCAGATAATTTGTAACTAGCGGCTTTGTTCTGCAGTGTTTTTGGTTATTTAAATACATTTACGGACAAAGTTACCTTTAGATACAATACATAATTTTCCGTTCGTTTTACGAAAAAATTAATTCGTCATCGTGTTAAGTAATCACTTTGTTTTCCTCGGCAGCTATAAACTAGCAACCTTAGTTATCAATCTTAATTATCTTTCTTTTCAAACTTCCTCAACTTAATCCAACTTTATAAATTAACTCCGAGAAAAATGAACAACAACTTCTTGATCGCATCATTTTTCTACTGCGCCTTCTAAATTTGAACTGCGTCCCGGTAATAATGGGAGGACATTATATCCCGATATTACCATCGTACAATGGCCGTGGTCTCGGACAGGCTTTAATTTTCTAAGCCGTATTTATGAGGAACCTCTCCTTCCTTAATAACTTGCGTCCCTCGGGACCTGCCCGGATGACTGATACCCACTCTACTTATAGAAAGTATAACTTTGTGCCGGTTGCCAGCCCATGAATTTTAAGTCCTGTGGATTTCTCCTCGGGCAGGCTTACAACGGCTTCAGAATACAAATTAGGAGCTGTGTATATTTTCATAAACCGTAAAGCTCAATTTATGTGCTCGTAATTGATTAAAATTCGTAGTCAAAGATTTTACTTTAATAATATTATGACAGATATTTGGAAGAATCTTTGATTTATTCACAAGTTTCTGTCACAGTTTTTTAATATAAACTTTTTTTTAAGTACTCGTTACTAAGTAATACATAATTCTTGATTTTATAAGCATCCCCAGTCTTAGTTGGATGGGATGGGTATCTCCTATGTCCTCATAATCTACGGCAGGATTAACTCGTAGCTTATTAGTTTTACGTAAATAATTCATTTCGAGTATTTAATCTATTTCAAAAGACCTTTAGGATTCTATGTTTGGAGAATTGTTAGAAATAATTGCCCTAAGGACTGTTTACTTATAAAAGGTGGTTGAGCATCGCCCTCGGGGCAAGGCGAGCGAAAGAGATTAATGACACTAGATCAATTAATAAAACTGTGATAGCAAAAAAGAAAAATATTTCCTGGGGAAAGCGGGTATTAAAATGTTATATCGCTTTTATTGTGTTATAAGGTTGCTGTATATCTCTAAAACTATCTTTTTAGTTTTCGAGTGTGAAATATTACATAAAAACCCGATGCCGCGGGAGCGACGCAAGGTTATGTGGAATTTTTACCCTCTAACCCAGATGGCCGTCCTCAGCTTTGCGTACAGAACTCTAGGATTTCTGTAGGAAATCTAGTCTTATCTGGGGAGAAGTGTAAATGTCTATACACGGCAGTTGACATTTACCACCAAATGGACTGCATGCTCGTTTGCTACCCCAACAAATAAACTAATAAAAAAAACTCAACTGAAGTCCTATGAGTATGTCTTGGGCCCCCATTGGTACCCCATTGGGCTCTATCCAGATGAGCATCACACTCACCACACTGTCTTGTGCTACAACGGTATATATACATCCATACATACTACCGTCCTTCGCTGAGTCTTGTGGGGGACAAGGATGCAGGTTGAAAATGGTAAAGGTAAAGATGAAAGCCCCCTTTTAGTCGCCTCCTATAACGTAAAGATACACTATTCTGGTCCCTCAGCTGAAACAACCTCTAAAAACTACCTAATCAATTAATATTTTACTCGTGTCGCTATAACAACTTGGTTACTTTCCTTCTACTACATTATCAGGATATCTGCGAACTTAAATACTTCTATAGTTCTTAGATCATTATCTAATCAAAACTAGATCCTTTTAAAGAAATAATGCTACGAAAAATCTCAGAAAGTAAGTGGATAGAGAATTGTGCACCCAAATATGAATTGAAAGTAAAAATATTTTTCAAGAAAGAAAAATGGATTCTGAAACCCGAATAAATCCCATAAAAACAAGATTAAAAGAAGCACGAAGGTGGCTGTCATCTTGAAAGGGATCAATGAGTTATTAGCCGACATGGGGTCATAGCAAACGGGCTAAAGCCGAGAGAGGTTTCAGATAAGAAGCCGTCTAAAAGCATACCTCCGTAATGGCTTGAGACCCTCGCACAGATTATAACTATTTACATATAGGTCGGCGAGGAATTAATCTACTGAGGGCCGATAGATTCCATTTTATGCTCCCTTGAGCCTTGTAAGGGATAGAAGTTTTTTTTTGCCTTACCTTGCGTTTTGGTTTGAGGATAAGGTTTTCTGAAACATAATTCGTAACAGGAGTTAAAAGAATTATTATGGACAAACCTCGTATTTTTTTTTTGTGTATGACCAAATAAAATATTAAGATATAATAGCAAATAGGCTCGGGGCTTTTTTGTGTAATAAAAAAGTTCTAAAATATTATGCATTCTAAGACATTGGCGCATTCAACTTTCAGGAAACGGGCAAATTAATGAATGGGAATACAAAAATAACACTTTTTAACAGGACTTACAGCTAAGGTAGCATTAAAAGCTTCAGATTCATTGGGATATGACATTCTATTAAAGTGATTGTAATATACAAGTTACAGTTTGGTAGAACTCTCTGTGGCACTGGAGGCAACGTCGACATCTTTTTATTAACAACAGTATTCAGCGCTGCTGTGTTTTGGTTTAAAGCGTGAGGTAAGAGAGACATACTTATCCAAAGCATTCCAACTTAGTCCTAAGGGGTAGCAAAACCCTGTGGTCGACCTCGGGCAGGACTCTAATCCTATCTCGAGTTCAAATAAACCATAGATCCATTGCATGTTCGTTACATATTTTTTAAGTAAGTAATTCATTAAATTAAAAAAAAATGCCAACAAAGTAGTACAACAAAGTGTTAATTGAAATTCATTTTGTAAATGGTTGCAGTGTATAGACAAATGTGTTTTGCGGTTAAATGTCGTTTAGATCAATATCAGCTACAAAGGAGCTGACAGCAGAAACGAGCGAGGAATTAAATCGCTTAGGTATTCTCGTGTGAACTTAGTACTTTACATATTTTTACCATTCAATATGTGGTACGTTCATACACATATTTGAAATGATTTTTATGTGCGTAAGGCGTGTGATGTAAAACTTAAGATGCAGTCCCTATTAATTCAATCGTAGTATACGATAGATACGATATTAAATGGTTATAGCTCTTTATTATTAATATTTGTTGTAGTGAATTACATTTTAACTTTTGTTGTTATAAATTAAAAGCATGTTTTCAGTTTTAGAAACTTCATTTTATGGAGTAATTTTTAAATATTGAATCACATTGATTCAGCTCTATTGTGATGTGTTAATGATCTTTAAAATTCATTTAAGAGCTACAACGGGAGCGAAGCCGCGGGTAAAAGCTAGCTTATTATAAGTTTAAAGTCGCTGATATTGTCCGAATAATTAAATTTACAATTCTAATGACAATAATGCAGATGACATGAATACCTCCTGAATGCGTGCGATTACTTGGCGTACGATCAGCCTGCATACACTGCACTTCGCAGCCTGAAGGTGACAATTAACTAATAAAGTATAATGTAAACCATCCGTGACGATTTTTTTTATATGATGGAGTAGCAAACGAGCATGCAGTCCACCTGATGGTAAGTGGCAACTGCCGCCCATGCACATTT
>DWRA01001329.1:0-17534 GCA_018250295.1 Spathilepia clonius
GCGTTGCTACCCCTGACGACTAAGTTGGAATGGCCCGTTAAGTTTATCTCCCTTACCACACCCTTCAAACCAGAAGACAGCAGCGCTTAACACTGCTATTATTATGCTGAAATAAGTGTGGTGGTGGTGCCGCCGGAGTCGAACTACAGAGGGTTCTACCACCCTGTATATTTGTGTGTTATTTTCCGATTTTCACGGGATTTTCACTTGCAGAGCTGATGTTATGAGGAGTAGGTGTTAGGCTAGTTTGATTTTAGAAAAAATATTAGGGTTCGGTAAGAAATGTACCGTTCAATGTAATTTATTAATGTTTTACATTATTAAAAATGTTTTTCTGTTTTATTAAGTAGTAAGAAGGGACTGTTGTTCGAAGAAGGAATAAGTAAGACACAACATACAGTTTTTCAAATTTTATTTTATTGAGGTGTCCATTTTGATGTAACGACTGAAAACCAAAAACACGCTAATATAAACCCGTAGCAAAGCTAAACGTCTCATTATTACCGGCTAGAACGACTTGACTCCGGGTCGGATTTATAAATAAATATATGGTTTTGTGCGCGGAAAAATAATGTCGACGTAGATAGGAACTTAAACTGTTGTGGTTTACAGTAATCAACTTAATGGAGCTGGGGCCTTTGGAAAGTACAAGAATGAAGTAACTATCAACTCCTTACATATTTTTGGTGTAAATGTTATAAATATACTTCTGAGAATGAATATTATAAGTCTAGTAAATGATGAACACATTTGTGTTTAAAAAGCGAAATACATTATGTTTATTAATAAAAAAAATGATATTCAAGTAATTACGAGTCGAAATTGTTACTTCGTCCGTGTAGGATATTTAGTTTAATCAAAGCAAGATAAGAAAATTAGCCCAAAACACCCCAGTAAACATTAACAAACACGAAATTCCAATACATCAATTTACACTCATACAATAAATATTACATTAAATAATTACGGTATCAATTCATTCCACACAGCCCACTCAACGAGTCTGGGAGAAATAACTACAATACAATTAAATTATACAATGTAGAATTAGTTATAATAAATAATTTAGTTCGCTTACAAAAGTGTCCGAAGCTACATGCATTGGCTGTATGAAGTATCTAGATTTGACTCTATATTTCATATGGCCAATGCTTACCATACCACACATTATGAGCTCTAAAACGGAATCAGACAGGTTTCTATAGTATTACTAGTTCAAAATTACAAATCAGTTACGTTACCCTGTTCTACGGAAAAGGAAAGGATGTTCTTTAGGTATGACAAAGATATTATACATGTCTAGAATAGTCAATTCGCCAGTACTCTAGCGCCGGAAGTTGAGTCGGCCTTGGACAACATAAACCAAGTTTATAGTGTGGTCTGGGTCTACGGCGCTCTAATTCCGTCACACATTCAAAAATCGAACTCTCGTTTTTCGATGTAGGACTAATCTAGACATTGATTATATCTAGAGGTATGACGAAAAGATACAAAATCTAGCTGAAACTAGAAATCGGAGGGTCCGAAGCACCTTTCTCGGACCCGCCGCATTATGTTCTCGTCCGGGGTTAATTTCCAATCTAGACACCTCGTTTCTACCTCTTCAGCGTCCTGAGATTGAGATTCGAATAAATCTCGGGAATGCTGGCGAGGTCTTTCTATTTTACTATGCAAATCAGGTTTTTTCCGTTCAGTTTTCTGAATGTCGTCGTTACGTGGACGCGGCGTTTTCCACATGCGAGGCTCGGACGATTTCAACACGACATTCGGCGGGGAAAAGTAAGAAAAGAATGGACTCGATGTCTTTGTCTCCTTTTTCTCGTCATTGTTGGCCATTTCGATAAAGGAGAACGTGTAATCTGCGTCAAATACCTGCTCTCTAACGTACGAAGTGACGTGGCGGCGGCCGACGTCCACCGGCGGCTCTTTGAAAGTTTTCGATTCAAATCTTACATTGTCACAAAGCTTCGTTTGCGTTTTCTTCACGAATGCAATAAAATCGTAGAATCTCTCGATACTTTCCGCGCATTTGTAACAAATTGTTTGTAAATGGTCAGTTTCTTCAATGACTAGTTTTAGACATACGAGAACTTTGTCTAACATATTTGTTTTACGGCAATAACTTCCGAATAGGGATACGTTAAAATCGGTCACTGATAGACACAAGCGGCAAGTTAAATGCGACACTTCCATTTTTACAAATTTTCAATATTTTTATATAAACAAGTAGATAGCATTAGCAAAACCTAAGTTTCCCGCTAAAAATCTGCTAGTCTGTGATTGGTTGATTTCACAGATAAAAATATGATTCGGCTGCAGATAAAAAAATATTTTTTGCATTTAGTTCTAAGAATAAAAGCCACGTAAATAGGCATTAACAATATTTTTGCAAAAAATACTACCTTGGACGGCTTGATGGATAGTATTATGTAGGTTCATTGAACTTTTTTAAACATTGAAACTTAAACTTGTTTGATTATTTTAAACCGTCAACTACTTGCCCGTAGAACGTAAATAAGTATTGTTTAATTTATTTTAAATACATCAATTTTATATCGATGTCTAAATATTAATTTGCATAATATTTAATATAAGGTTAAATAGGTACCTAAATGTAGTATTCATATTTTGCTAGAAATATTTAGTAATAACTAAGTAAATTTCAAGTAATTTTAGACACTGTCCAAAGAAATTCTCATAAATGCGAGGTTTCCCTTTCTACTTACCACATTCCATTGATTTCGAATAAGAGAGAAATGTTAAGAGATTGAAATAGGCAAAAATTATGATCGATATCATTCGAATAAGACAGACATGACATGTGATATTGATTATGAAAATTACATAGAGCCAGTTTATAACAATTTCATAAAATTACGAGATAATTGATTAGTTAACTATTCAGAAATTATTTGGAAATATTATTAACGATAACCGGAATAATTATTTGATACTTGAACAATAAATGGCCATCCAAAATGTATCTTATTTATAAGAAGCAACAAATATTTTGCCAGATTAACTTTAAGTTTATAACCATTTTGTCTCACATGAAAAACAACTATTCGAATTGAAGTATTCTTACATGTTTATAAATACTAATAACCAATAAAATCACAAAATCCGTTACTACTCTTCAATCGTCACTACAATCACAAGCCACCACACTCCTATTTTATAGATAGTGATCTTCATTTGTAAATAATTGAATAAATAATATCGTTACAGTCGTCGTTTTGAAGCGAAGCTAGTTCATTTTAAATACTGCATTAAATTCCCCTACTTATCGAATTATTTCACGAATTGTCACATTATTATGTCGAAGTATCGTGAGATAACATTATATCACTTACAATGATATTAACGGGAATAAATTCGGATGAAGAGACGACATGCGCTCAAACGCATATTTATATCATAGATGCGCCCTGCCTTAGTGAGATAGCTTCAAAATTTCGACACTACGATGAAGTGAAATCGCTAACAATCGGAATAGTTGTCACGTTAATGACAATTAGATGTTACAAAGTGATATCGCGATATAAATAGGACTAAAAGAACACTGTACTATAGAACAATATCATGCCACATGCTATAGACTTTCGGCTCCAGGACGCATCCTGACTTTAAATCTAATTTAAGCTCAAATGTCACAATTCGCGAAGTAATTTTTAATTTCATGGACTAAACGTCATCCTCTTTCTTGCCCCAAAATTTATCGAACCTCGTACGAGCCCGGTCGAGGACTTCGGCGGCAGTAAGTCCGCCCGTAGTGGGCTCGTTCACCACAGTCGTGTCCACTACGCCCGGTGCTATTTGAGTAGCTTCAGTCGACTTCTTTACCACTTCCTTCTCTTTAATAGATTCTTGAATGGGTGTTTCTGGAGTCAGTTGGTTGCTATTTATTCCATTAATCCCGTTAATCTTGTTCATGTCTAATGCCCTAGTCTCATCGATAGGAGTGAGGCTGGTCGGTGTGGTCGGTGTCTTGTCAGTGCGTTTGCTCAGGCTTGTGGGTGATTCGCTCTTTTTCAGCGAACGAATCGGCGACATTTGCTGATGGTGAATCGGAGCGATTTCTGGAACATCATTGGAATAGTTTATTGTCCATCTTTCGAGCACAGTTTGCTCTTTGGGAGTTTCAAACGTTTGCTCTGCATACGACAATTTTGAAGCCTCATCAGTATTGAATTTGCACTACGCATTAAACATGTTTAAATTTGAAACTTCCAACTGTACACCAATAAGCACACATAATAACCATTTACTGCTTTTACAAAGAAAACCATAGAATACTCTTTTTACATAAACGCTTTTTACATAAACATTTATCTATATACTCCCATTTAATTAGGTTTCATTAAAACCATCATTTTTAAGTACTTACTTTCACTTGCATGTAGAAATTTTCGTTTTAATTTTGGAAAATTTTAATTAAACATTGAATATATTGTAATTCCAATTTTACCGAATTTTTCAAATTATTGTTTCTTTTCAGTTTTAATTTTTTTTTTAAATTTTTCATGCTTTCTGCTAACGGAAGATATTGGCACCAACACTGAACTATTTGTCTACATGCTAGAAGAGAGAAAACTAGAAGAAGATATACTCAGGCATGATTATAGATAGTAAAATTATTATTGTGGGAAAAATATTTAATGGGAAAATCTATATAATGAGAAGAATCTTAAAACAGTGAGGTATCTAAAAGTGAGGTTTCTAAATCCTCTTTAGATCACATATAAGAAACTATGTGCAGAAGTAACAATTCTGGGTCTGCTATTAAAATGTCTATGACAAAAATGTTGGTGTCAATATCTCTTAAACTCATGCTATCTATATTTTTATCTATAGTAGATATAGTATATAAACCCCCAAGTATATTTTATAAAGCTAACTAATAACCATATTTTTCTTTTTCAAAAACAACATGCAATCTTTTTTTTTTAAATTCATAAAACATTTGACAGCTTGTAACACATTCGTTAATATATCTATAACTAGTTATTTAGGGAATTTAGCATATAAGCCTTTCGGTTTATGATAGCTAGGAGATATGGTAGAAAGATGCCAATTTCGTATCAACATATAACCCCTGTACAGCTAAACATCTAAACGTCACCACACCCAAAATCTATATAATATGTAGTGGCATCTTCCCAAAATGGGGACAGGCAGCATGCAAAAGTGAACGATAAATGGTATGAATAAATAATAGGAAGGTTGAAGTGCCATACAGTGACAGTGTACGCAAACATCGAAACAGACACACACACAGACGAGTGAATACATACGTGGTCGACGTCTCAGCGGAGTACGGTCAAAATAAATAAAAGCATCTCAGTTATTGGATTAACACAATTTAATCATGAACTATTCAATAGATATAATTATAAAAAACAGGTTATATATTTTCTGGTGTCGATTGTGTGTCGTGCTAATGTGGCAGTGAATTCATAATAACTTAAAGTCAGCTCTCGTAGAGTTCACTGTCGCATGGCTGTCTGTCACACTCAATATCGTGTGTATGGCCGATGGTCTAGGCGGTGGCGGTGTTCGTCGTACCTGCCGGCTTCACTGCGACACCGTCTTCGGCCACGGAGCTACTCTTAAACTCAGAGCTAGGGCGCTTAATGCTCTCATCTGAAATATGGTGAGTCGTATGGTCGGATGACGTGACACAACAAACGCTACGTTCTACGTCCACAGATAGAGTTTTGAGTATTTGATTAAAGGTTAAATGTTAATAAACGATTATAGCTTAGGATAACACAGTAAGCATTTTTAATTAGTTAGGAATTATATTAGTTACGTACGCAAAAAATGTTAATGAAAACAATATCTGTGGACTATGAACAATGTACAAAAAAAATTAATCACTGAAATGATCACAAATAAATCGTGGTATGAGAAATTGAATGGGTGTAGTAATGAGTTATCATTTTTTAAAACATTTGTAGTGTTGCTTGTATTTTTTTGACAGTAATGTACATGATTTCATTGTGTTTTGAATTCGGTGTCAGTGTTGCAAGCTCTCTACAATGTTTACTAGTGTGGGGTAGCTATTCACACCTTCAGTACATAACAGATGACGTAATGAGTATTATGCAGTCAAATGTATGTCTAGCTTACTGTCGTGTTGCATGACAGTGTGATGGCTTGAAACGAGAATTAAATCACCCATACCAACATGCCAATTTTACAAAATAATGTAGGTACTTAATAAAAACCCTAACACTTATAAAGTCATGTCTAAACAATAGTTTTATATGTAAATTTGAATTTCGAAAAAGTTGATTTGTATTGTCATAATTTCAGCTTAAGTTGTAAATCTTATTGTAAAGTGAGTCCTATGACACCCAAATTTGATAACATATTTAAAATTATTACTCATGTCTGCTGAACTAGGAAAGAACCTACGATGAAACACTAGGCACCGTTATTATTACTCTGCCCAGATATTAAGGGAGACCATTTTAATATTTATCGATAAATGATTTTTTATGATTCTATCAACAGCTCATAAAATATAAAAATAAACAACGTTTTTCAGACTAGTTATCTTATGGACTATTGTTTAGATATGACTAAGACTTAGCTTTAATTATATCTAAATTATCATATAACGAAACCTTTCCATTCGTAATAATTTCAAGTTTAATAGTAACATTAAACTATATTCTAAGTTGACATTGTAATTAAGACAAAAGATTTCTGTTATGGGTAATCAAATTCGTATATTACTACATATCGCTTACCTACGTATTATTTGTTCAACAAGGTTTTCAATGTTATGAGTATAAAGAGTATCTCGTTCGTAAAAAATGCACTAAAAAATGCAACTTTTGACAGTAACGAGCGAGCGAGTAAAAGTCGAGCGCACCAAGTTACCTTCTAGGTCCTTGTCTATGGTTTACACAATGTTGCCATATACACACGAGATTCTTACATAAAATTTTCCTACCATCGTTAAACAATATTAGTAATTTATAAATAATTTGGCTTATATTTGGAATACATTCAGTAGCCTAACTAACGTGCCCACACCAGTGATACCATTGCACTACCAACACCAATTCCTACGGAAGAAGATACTCTTTAATTAAACAATTGATTACAATTTGGGAAACGTTGGGGCTCAGTCAGATCAGAATGACTACCAACTTAATCTAGCTTAATTTTATGATATTGGCCGCCAATCTGCTTATGAGACTGCACTCACCGTTTTTAACGTTTTGGGTGACTGTGAAGGTCTTGCCGGTGTCGAGGGGCACCGTCCAGTTGACCGGGTCGGGCGAGCGCATGTTCATCTGCTCGGGAGACTTCACCCGGGTGGGCTCCGGGGGCGACTTCACCACGGGGGAGTCGTCGAAGAAGTGGTCTTTGGCGACCGAAGCGCTGCGGTGCGACGGGATCTCGTCGTCTGGAATGTTTTGGATTTGGCATGTTAACTTTTTAACGACACGATTACAGTTTCATTTATATCGACAGACAGTGTTGCGTCACACAAAATCATATTTTTCTATACAACATTTTGACAGGTACGGCCCATGTCTATTGTTTTTTTATGGAAGATACAAATCCGTTTTGGTGTAGCGAAGTATCTCTATGGTGAATACACATTGTATAGAACGATATGATTTTGTTTTGTCACGGACCGTAGTTGATACGTACTATGTCTGTAGATATAAATGCACAATATAGGTCGTCAGCGGCGTAACAAGACTGAAAAAATATCAGGGGTCCACGCTTAAAGGGTCCGTGTGCCTCAGACCTCAGAAATTTAGACCCATCAATAACTAAGAAATGTAATTTAGATAAGTGAACTTAATTGGGAACCTGGTTAAAAGTTTTAAAGGGCCAATACTGTATTGTTACGCCACTGCGCATCAATATGTTACGTCAGACGTGACCTAACATGTCACGTTATACGTGAAGTAACATGTCACGTCAGACGTGATGTAACATGATTTTATACGACGGAAGGGAGGGAATATATAAAATTTGACGCATCACTTACTGATAAGGGACAAGGAACGTAAGTTTAGTTGTGTTGTAAATATTTTGAAATACTAGGTTATATTGGAATTTAATAGGGAAATTACATATTTTATTGGCATTACTGGTATCAATTTGTGCTAGATTATAACAAAATAATAAATTCACCAACGACAATGTATGATAGAAAAAACTATTCCAAAATATATTTATAAGATATACATAAAAGAAATATAAATAATTTGGGCCTATTTTTTCAATATTTTAAATCAGAAAAGTCGCACGGTCCGATATGCCTAGCGACAAAGCCCTTTAATTAAATTTGAATAAGTAAAAGTAGATTTAAAATATACGAGTATATCAAATAAAAATGAGATTTTAATTTAAGTTTGCAGGTTGCTTATACACAACTGTATGCCATACATGATATTTATATTGAAATAAAATTTAAGCTTGTATCTTCACAGTTAAATGTCAAACACATGAAAAAATATATAGTTATAACAATATAAAAGCTACGCGTGGATCACGTTAAGGAAGATTTAATTTAAACTAATTCATTAACAGACAGGTATTGTCTCAGAGTAATTATTATATATAGAGCGACTCTTTGGAACACATATCGGCATTAGACAGGCACGGTAGATGCGGGTGACTTTTACGGGTTGCTTATTGCGTGTAATTACGTGAATTTTTAACGTTTCTTGGAGCTTCTTTATTACGTTGAAGCAAAATTGTTCTCATGTTTGCATGGTTCCTAAGATGGGTAAGGCGCGCTCTTGTAATACTTACTCTGAGGATAATGTACAATAAATAAACATAAATACTGCGAAAGTCAGAGATAAGCTACAGGGTAGTAACAGAATAGAGTTAGGGCGTTTATTCATGACTTAATACGGTCACAGCGTACATGAATCCAGGAAGGAATCATGATTTGAACGTGAATCTAGCTAGACACAGTTATAGTTATTGTATTATTCAAATTCTATCAAGGAACTGAAGCTCTATTACGTATAAGATATAGGATATGTCAGCTTGCTGTAAATATATCTCGTTGCATTTTAAGTTTAATTCTGGTAGAATTAAGAATCTGTTGTGAAGTACTGTATCTCAGTAGTAATCTTTAGTGTGATGATATTTGTAATCGACTCCAGTACCTTAGCAAGATCTTTAGTTCCGAAACGTTCCGCAGAGGCGCTGCTAGGAGAATGTATAGGCCAACTCGTTAACGACGAGTCGCTAAACGTAAAAAAACAGGGTAAGGGTACAGATAACATTAGAATCCTGAAGTTGGTCACAGATGCGTTGCTACCCCAAGGACTAAATTAAAACGCATTGGATAAAAACGTCTCTCTTACCATATCCTTAAAATTAAGAGACAGCAACGCTTACCGCTGCTATTATTAGGCAGACGTAGGTGTGGCGTTGGTGCATCCGGACTCGAAAAAAAAAGATCTACCACCTTTACCTTTATCAGCACTGTATCGGGTTGTACGCAGTCACATATATACCCATAATGACTGCATTCCATAATATTTACTGCGACTGCATGTCGTGTATAAAAGCCCAAGAAGGAAGATAAAGTTGAAATTGGAAACGTTCTAAACAAGTTTTCACTTATCTAAGGATCTAGTAATAATCTGTACTAATTTTTGCTTATCGCAATTCAAAATTTTAATAATTATACGCAAAAATTAGAATTGATTATTACTATTGAACATAAACACAAACACATATCATTACACATTACAGAAAAATTTATATAACATCTATTTTTAACACAAAGTACACATTTTGACTTCATTTCTTTTGGATTCTACTTCGCTGTATCTATTTACAGGATGGTCAGAAAGTTTTAGACAATTTTCTTTATAATTTATAAAAACAAATATAAAATATAATAATTTGCAGAAAGTAATAAAAGAGATAAAGTTAATCATAAAATAAAAATATTAAATAAAAAAAAAACCGCGAGGGTCGATCTAAAAACACAACACACTATTTGTGAGACATAGTTTTAATAGTGGGTTTATTACTTACGGGTTATCCTGTATATAAAACTTCCAAGGTTTAACAACCAAGTACAATCCAAAAGAAATTGCGTGCAAAAACATTTATCTGCTAGGATTTGAGAAACAACAACATCGAATATTTTGCATTCAAACTATATTCCTTAATACTACTTCTAGAGAAACTTTGTAATTGCTATTTGGTAAACAAGGTATTATTTTAGGGGATTTTACCTAAAATTGGAGTAAATTAATAGGAAGTTAAAATAAAACTACTTCACAACAACTTGAGTAAAGTCTATTGTATATATTGGTATATACTCTTAATATATGCCGCTATACCACAATACGACATCATTAGATAGTTACAAAGTTATATCATAACTTTTTGTATGGATTTTTGCAAATAAACATCGTAAAAGGTCAAGGAGATTGCGTAAGGATTACTTTTCCGTTAAACTCTTGACTGGACATGTTACAATAATTATGTTTTTCAAAGTGTACCCTAGTTCACAAGTGGTTAGAGTGCTCGGGGTGATTACACGGACAAGAACAACACTCCATTAATTGCACATGTCGTATTTATTATATAACATTCATATCCTTCATAGTGTACGGGTACCCTAGTTCACAAGAGGTCGTAGTGCTCGGGGTGACACACACAAGAACAACACTCCATTAACTATACAAGTTGTTGTACATTGTAACATTGGTATACTTCATAGTGTACAGGTACCCTGGTTCACAAGTGCTTGGGGTGTTCACACTGATAAGAACAACACTTCAGGTGCCGTGTCGAAGCCATTCTTGCCAATGCGCAACCGTGACGTTGCGTAGACGCACTGACGTCTAACGAAAAACTTCCATTCGACTGCATGTGCTTACACTGAAGATGTGGTAATTTCTATAGCGACCGGCTATTACCGTGCTGTACACAATAAAGTTTGTCATATTGTGTACAGTACACTCTTTGTTAATAAAAAACGCTGAAAAATTGTTGCTTTTTTTGTTTCAAAAACAAAAGTCATAAACAGAATTAATTCTCTGTGGTTCGGATATTTCTATCTCATTCGGCTGCCCGATTTATCAGAGTTCTACGCCCAGTAAGACGTATTCGATATATTAATTTCCCAGAAAATGGTATGCGGTACGCCTTTAGAAGTTAACACTTCAAAAATGTAATTGTAAGCTCACAACACAGAAGCAATAAGGAACTTCGTAAAGTTTGAGCTACAGTAAGCTGAATGAAAATTTTCCATTGCCATTTTTGAGCTGCCAATCAAAATCACATCCACATAAAGCGCCATAAATGCCGTTAAGAAGCTTGGCTGCGTGGGGTGTTGCCAAATGAAAAAACAGAGCGTCGACGCAACTGCCACCTGGCGGTAGTACGCACCCAGTTTTATGCCAACTTTAGTGACGCTGCGGCTGCGTCGGCCCTGCTCCGAGGCCTCGGAGGCCTCGCTGGCCCCGGCCCCGGTTTTGCTCGGCGCGGATGGCGACCGACCGCCCCGCGATGTGGACCTAACCCTATTACTACTCCCTCTATTCAACGGCAAACCTACAGAACAAATGTTGCCACACTAAAAAATTGGCAGAGAATTGGCTCGGAATTGTTTTTGTAAATTAAAAATCGCATGTGTTGTAAATTGGAAAATTTAATTGTACGTTACCTTGATTTTGTTAAAAATATTCGTCTTTGTTTTTTTTAAAATAAAAAGTGTCGGTTAGAAAAATAAAAAAAATAATTTTGAAAACAGAGCCAAATTCTCAGTAAACAGCCAATGGTCAGGGTACAAGCATCAGGCAGGATAACAACAATTATAAGTAATAATTATTTTAAAATCTAATCGATATTACACAGAATAAATAAACCAATCAGAACTATCTAAGTTCTACACATATAAATGGAGAAATGATTAAGTAAATTTTGGAAGAAAAAATTAAATTTTAAGAAAAAATCCAATATATAACTACTACCATTTTTATTTTATTTTGCCGATATTGCTTTTAATTTTAACACAGAAAATATGTTATAGCCTTTTTAACTTTCTAGCAACATTTGTCTAATTGACGATCTTTTAATAATGACAATGAATGTAACCACATCTTAAAAAAGTATTTTATAACATCAAACTTTGTTTTCAAAGTAATACTTTATTTACACCAGAATCGCATTTCAGCTATTTCGTCAAAGTAACAAATTATTAATATTGTTATATAATATATGGTGAGTTTGTCGGTTCTAAAGTTTATACAAAAATGAGCTACTTTCGTTCGGACTTTGTACTTGTCAAAACTTAAACGCTTTACTCAGCTAAAATGCATATTGTATTTAGTTTCGACGTTCAGAAAGATATTTATTTTGGCATTATATGGAACATTGGTTAATTGACATTGTTCCGTGGGATTAACATACTTATTAATTTTACTTTTGCCATTTTCCACGAAAGTATATATTTCGTTTGAAAACTTTAGTTTTGGCACAATTTTAAATACATATTCATCTTAAAAAGAACAGTATTTGACTAGAAAGTAATAACTCCACGCAATACTTATACAGTCCAAACAAATGACACATACTCCGTATACTAAATCTAACTTGAAAATGATGATTCTATCTTTATGACAGATGTAGTAAACGTCAAGTCTTACAGTTTACCATAAAGGCTTGTATACTTTGTATAAAACTTTTAGGAAAATTCTCCAAAAAATAGTTATTGGCACCTTTTGAGAATGTGCGCAGCAACGATTCAAGTCCTAGTAGAAAACAGACTGCCTATACTGATAGGCAGTCTGTTCATGTTGTTTAAACCCTGTGATCACTGGATCACAGGGTTTAAAGAACACTGTAGATCGCGATCAGAATTGACTTATAACTATTGCTTATAACTAAGAAATAACTGCAGTCAGGGATTACGGCATAGAACTCACTGAACGTTTTACTTTCAAATGAACGCGTAACAACCGTTTTTTGTTTTCTACCTTTTACTTACATTTTCATAATTTTATGTCTATGTTTTTCAAAACAAAAAAAAAAAATACATTACGCATCCGTGCGCGGACGAGTGATAGCTTTGTTTATTGTTTTGAAAAACATAAGCATCTCTGATAAAGGATGAAATTAAAGATGAAAATGTAGATGAAAAAGATAATTTTCATTTTTTTATCTTTTAAGTGTTTAAGTAGCGTGTAGAGCTAGAAGAAAAACGCTCGATGAGTTCTCTAATTAGGGCTAAGAAGTGGGTAGGGGTTAAAGCTGAAGCCTTACCTTGCGGTTTCGCGGGGCGGGGGTGCACGTCCCCGTTGGGCAGGTGGCGCGCGGGCGCCGGCGCGGGGTCCGCGGATCGCGGCCGCCGCCGCGGCGACCGGAACGCGCCCTCGGACTTCGCCCCTGCGGCATATATTGGTGTATTTTTTATAAGATTTATAATTTTAAGGCTGTAGATCATCTTTAGCTTTCTCCAGGTAAAACCCTTATTCAATATGGAGTTGGTTATAGATATCTACAGGCAGATGTGCCATCTGACCATCAGTAAGCTCGTTTCCTACTACAATTTTATAAAAAAATTCACGACGTTAGCATTGATAGAAAAAATATAGAAAACTATTATGAACTATATTGTATCTGTGCATTTTTTATTCGTGAATTGACATTAGTTAAACAAAATAACATCAAAAATTATGTTACATGACGAAAGGAATGAAGCCATGTCGATTACTGATATACTCAGGCTATACTCAGGCCCACACTAGGTTTCCCTGGTTCGTGGACATACATATTGACGATTAAACAACCACCCAGACCCAGAACAAAAATCTAAATTCATCATTTAGATATCTGTCTGGTCGGGGATTGAACCCAGAACCAACTGCGTGTGAGACCAGTATGGTGACCGCTCCGCCACGCTCGTCACAAAGTTGAATCACCTCAAATAAATAAACTTCAATTGGATCTACTTATGCAAACAGGAACCAATCCAAACACATACCAAAATCATTAAAAATGTTGATGATTTTCAACAATATAACGTTTGTATACATATAACAAATTATTTTGTGAAATTTTGTAAATAGATTTTATTCAAAATAACCTACAATTTTACAGTATACAAAATTTTGACAAAAATGGCTTTTTCTCAAAACTACCATTGTGCGGGTTGATTCTGTTTTGCATAAGTAGGTCCAATTATCTTTTTCGGACAAAATCGTTAAAGTAACTTATTTTCTGAGGACTTTCTTTCTGGAATGACCTGGCGAGCTAATCGTGAAAGTATGCTAGCTAAACCCAGCTTATTCCCAAAGATCTGAATTAGTTTTACTTTATGTCAAGTTATAATTAACAAAATGTTAAGTTCAACTCAATAAAAAATGTTAACTTACGAGGCAACACAACCTGTGGGTCCGACAGTTCTGCGGCTACTGATTACCAAGTAACATAATACGTAATGGTCTAATACTGCATTCGAAGGTTAGTGGCTACGAAACTCATACACCGGAACCTTCCGGCCTCCATGAGGGATCGAGTTTCCCACGATTGAATTTCATGAACAATAAGTTGGGTAATTTGGTTAAAACAAAGAAAAGTTATAAGTTCATAATTATTTCGGTAAAGGTATGTTCTGTTTAACTTCCAGTTGAATCATCGCTTAGCAAATTAAATGAGGAAAATAATTTGATTTCTTAAATTTGTACCTCATAAGAGTGCTGTTATAAAATAGCAAGTTTGTTTTGTAAATAATTAAATTCACAAAAAGCAGTTCTATACAATGGTAAAATGCATTAAGTGCTGTTTTAAATATTTTAGACAATTACTTTCTAGTCTGGTCTATGTAAAGTTCAAAATTGGATGCCGCGCATTTTTTTCGTCTTATAATATTTGTGTTTTATTAATATAATACGCTTCAAAGTTCCTAATTAGTAGACTCGGCCTTAATGCAAATAATTAACATAAAAATGGTCAAGTTTGAAACTAAAAGTATGCTGCCAGTAAGATTAGCGCAAATGCGTTGCTAATTGCTATCCTTGAACACTATTTCGAATGGTCTACATAATTCCTTTGTCTGTAAGTATTACAAATTTAAAACCGGAATACTTCCGCCAGCGCTGGTACAAAGCAAATGTTCAAAAGTGATATTCATTAACATACTAAATCTTCGTGTTCGGGTCACCTCAGCTCATCTCAGGTCAAGGAAGATTACAACTAACAGACAATACGCTACGATTGCCATATGTTGTGTATCTTGACTTGAGATCAGGGCCCGATAGAGGTGTAAACCGGGCAATTGAAAAGATAGAAAAGGGCTAATATGAGGGTCAGCAAAATTAAGGGCGATTGGATGAATCAAAAGCTAATATACAGCTTTTCGTTTACAACATTCTTTGTCTTCTGTTTCTTCCTCAACTTATTCAAACAATTGTCATACTTCTTTTTATACAATATATTATTTTCCACTTCGAGCAGCACGAACACATGGTTTTGCTTATGACTTGTAAGGTATCATTGTAAAGGGTGGTAATGTGTTTTTTCGACCGGACTAGCATTATTGGAGTGGCAAACTACTGTTCAAACAGATTCTACCTGAACCCAATTGGTGCACTGCCACTTCTGGGTACTACGATGGTCGCTTCTTATCAGAACATTGCCAACCACAACCTTCTACCAAGACTCATAAATGATTTTCGTAAAAAATGGATTTGTTTCAAAGACATTCTATCTGAACCTAATGCACTGCCACTTCTGAGTTCTACGATCGTTGCTTTTACGTAAACGCTGGCATCTACACCTTTCCACCGAAACGCAGAACAGCTTTTCGTTGGAAATGGCTTTGGTGATAATACGTCCCTGGCCGAATCACTCTGCCTCTACTTTTCCAAGTTAGATCAGGCCCTGCTTCATGTATCAAAATCAACAGTCGACAGCTAAAAATGTACACAAGTAAGTTCGTTACCTTCTTGGGTAGCACCATCATCGAAGCTATGACCCTGAATCTTCTTGCGTTGCTTCTGTGGCGAGGTCTTATGAGGCGACCGCTCTAAAGCCTTGGTCTCTTGGAGTTTGGCATGGATGGACTGGTGCGGAGCCGAGCGGAAGGACCTGAACTTCTTGGGAGAATGGTTCCTGGATTCCTTCCCATCCTTCTCATCACGTGGCAGAGCCCTAGAAACAGATTAGATTAGACTGAAAACATTTTTGGCGATAAGCATTTTGATTTCGATTCTAACAATTTACTAGGCATTGGCCAAATAATTTGTTCTTCTCCATCTAAATCTGTCTTTTATAGCTACGCTACATTGCATAATATGGCTTCACAATCGCAATCCAAGCCATTCTTTGCTTGCATCAGCCACTTTGCCAACTAACTTATAATGATAGTGTTGAAGCAGGTGATCTAGGTCAAAGGACAAGAAAATATTTTGGGATATAATTGTGTAACAGTTAAACTGCGTCAAATTTGGGCAAAACGTTGGAGATACTTGGTGTTACAGTAGAAGAAGTAACTACAAATCCATACATATTTTTATCAACATCCGTTGAGGAATCGAGTGAATAATATGCGTATAAAGGCAAACAGGAAAATAAATAATTTGCCGAAGTAAGGTCAATTTTATTACTTTAAGATTTAAAATTTATTTTAGTTACGAATAAAAGCGTTTATTGGTCCTTTGAGCCGGATAGTTCGCCTGCTATCAAAATATCTAGTGCATCACTTACTTGTGACTGGTGGAAGCGAGTGATAGAGCTGACAGCGAGGACCGTCGGGAGACTTGGTACCAGAGCTCGATTTGCTTATTGTAAAGCTGAGTGATGTGTTCTGGCGCTAGTTCTGTTCCCCAGCCGCGGTACTGTCGAATTAATGGCAATTTTGAATATGATTAAGCATGATTGCATCACACCACCCATCAAATGGTACTGACGCATTTGACTGATGGTGGACCGGCTCAGTTGCAAATTTACGCGTGAAGTATAACTATTGGAACAAAATTAAGGGTTCTGTTGCAGTGATTACGTTGTATTTGTGGAGGACGTCTAGATTTTCACATGTTTTCTGAACAAGTACAGTATGCAGTTTTATTTCACAGTATGAAGATAAACCTAAGTTAATTAAAACGGCTTTGAATGAATAAATTATAACTAAAATATTTACGTTCTTTCCTGGAGTTAAAACTAGCCCAAGTGCAGGGTAGTCTAAGTACAAACCACAGCCGCGCATCAGTCGATTGTGGTGGTCGGTATCGGATGCCAGGTCGGTGTAGAGGGCTAGGTGTAGGGGCTGTGATGTAGGGTAGAATAGTGGTGGTGGGGCGCACACCTTGTACTCGCCGGCGCGCTTGCGCAGGTCCAGCACTTCCCGGTACCAGGAGTCGCCCTGCGCGAGCCCCAGCGGCTGCAGGCCGGCCGCGCGCAGCGTGCTGGCCGTGTCCTCCCCCCCGCTCGCCCCCCCGCTCGCCCCCCCCCCCCCCCCCCCCCCCCCCCCCCCCCCCCCCCCCCCCCCCCCCCCCCCCCCCCCCCCCCCCCCCCCCCCC
>DWRA01001330.1:0-17530 GCA_018250295.1 Spathilepia clonius
GTGGTAAATTCTTGACGTTCAAAAAGAATTCTGTAAAGGATCTACTTTGAATAAAATATTTTGATTTTGATTTTATTGTAAACGGATAATTTCCTAATATGTTTACGGTTAAAATTAGAAAATTCAAAATTTACTTCTCAACATAAATCCTATATCTTCCGTTATCTACTTGTAATATATTTATCTGTTTAAATAAATGAGCATCACAAGTTAACGCAAAGATATATTTAAACCCACAGTGCTGGTCGTTAACTTTGTTTACTACACTAGTTCACTCTGCAACGCTACGTAGCTCTAAATGACCGATTTTCCGCTATGAGTCGTTTATCTCGGAACTGGCTCTTGTTGGGGCCTGTTCTCGTTGTCGGGGCTCCTGTTTCGGCCTACATGCCCACATCGGGGGCTCCCACGCGGCTCGCGTGGTTCGTAAAATGTTTTACTCCGCAAAAGGCAGATACACTTTAGTTTTGCTATCGGGGTATGGCTACGGGGTAAATGTACCTCAGTTTTAAACAAAGCCAGATCAATTTTGCCGCAAAATTGATTTTAGCGGTTAATATAGTATATCTCGGAGTTTTAGATTACTATAGATTTATATTCGGTTCCACTTACTCGGTGTTTCAGCTCGGTGTTGTGGATAGTACGTTTAAATTTTCTCTATTGTTATAAAGATTCAGTTTCTAATCATCTCTTATAAATACCACATATTTATGTATACAAGTCACCCGTCGTATTGGTCGAAATTCTACCGACTTCGAAATGAAACCTAAATTTGACGTTCACTGAAGTTATGTTTGACATCCAGTAAAACTAGACAAATAGTATTAATCTATTCTCCATATGACCACTTTTAACTTTAACCATAAACAAAAGAGTATATGTGTGTGTGTCAAATGCATGGTAGTGTGTTTAATGATCCCTTTATTGATTTGATGTATTTGTATATATACATATATATTTTTTAATATTAGTATTCTGCAACTATAAGTGTACCAAATTTCATATTCCACCGTTCACGCACTTTTCATAAAAATAGGGATAAAGTCATTGTTTAACGTATTAATGTATAGATGATATTATATTAAAGTGGATATGTTTTTAGAATTCTTTAAAAATATTTTTTTTCTAAAGTCATTTATTATTTGATTCTTTAATAGTTTTAAATCTAGCAGCTGTATGTATCCCTTTATCAAAGTAAAATGTTTTAATTTCAACGGCTTTTCGAAGCTTTTACTTTAATTTGTATTTCGAATTTATGTTAAATAAATAATACAAATTGTGCAATATTCTGTATTTAAACATATACTACGTTCATAATTTTTAAAAAACAATATATTTAATTTTTGAACGATTCATTTTCAGAATGGAGATTCCTACAATTCCGGTAGTTCAAGAGAGATATTTTCAGTACAGAAACTCACTGAAAAGTTTGCATCCGTTGCGTTCAAAACGGGCAGGGACTGCGTCGAAAACAACGCCTTTGAGGCCATAGGAGATGAAGAATTGTAATCACTAAATGTATTGTCCAAAGATCTGTCATTATTTAAAAAATAATGTATAGATGTACATGTTGTAAAGTAATCAAATTATTCCGAATTTTTTGCATATGAAGATTTTGTATAAAGATTATTTAGGCATAAATGTAAGTTTAAGCGCTTTTCAGTCTATGTATATCTGTTTCAAAGCACACTTCAGCGCGTCTAGCCATCGACTTGCCATAATTTTCTTTCAAATATTTTTAAGGTACATTTATTATGTGTTGGTGTCATATTGTGGTATATTTGACCTTTGAATAATCTACATTTTTGTAAATGTCACATTTACAAGAGATACCGGACGATTTATAAAATATTTGTAAAGACTATATTATATATGCGATGCATAGAATTGTTTCTAAAATTGAAATTTAAGATCATTCCAAAAGTAATATGTGATCTTTTTAACAACTAGCATCGCTAAAGATGTAGTTAAAAGCCGCAAAGATATAACTGTGACCAATATTTGTCAAATAGTATTTTGTATTGCACAGGATCCGTGTTCATCCACGTAGTAGAACAACTGTTGGCATTTAGAGAATGTATTACAATATCCAAGTAGGCGAGCATTTTGCAGAGCTAATAGAATGTTGGAAACAAATAAGTTTATTGACATGAATAATTATGAAACATGTATGTTTATAGGAAACAAACGTAAACTTAACGAGGCATTCCAACTTAGTCCTCAGGGGTAGCAACGCATCTGTGGTCGACTTCAGTTGGGTTTCTGGTCTTATCTGGGGTGGATCACAAATGTCCATGGGCGGCAGTGGCCACTTACCATCAGGTGGACTGCATGCGCGTTTGCTACTCCATTATATAAAAAAATATAAATAAAAAGTCACTGGCACATCATAATGTGCCATAATTGCTCATAAGCAAGCCAAATAATTCATGAATGTTAAGACCCAGATAGATAAAAGAAATGTTTTATTCCACACATTAATTTTTGCATTTTATTTATCAATTATATTAACTTTTTTATATGACTGAACACTTTAATCTTGAGATTGATCTTGCGTAGAATAGTTTTAGACTAATAAAAGACAAGTGGCCAATGTAAACGTGAATATTAAAAAAATCTGCTACAGTGTTGGCCTAAATATTTAGAAAGATAACTAGTCAGTAAAATCTCTACATTTTGTATTATAATTATCATATTGATATACCCTCTTTTATTAATTTTAAGTGCGTATCACTTTAATTTTATATTAAAAATCATATTTTTAATTTGTTTATTCCGTTAATTTTGACATTTATTTTGCATTGAGTTCTTTTTATAATCACTTCTACAGGCAAAGCGCACATGAATAATTTTGTACTGTTTATTTTAAAAAAAAAATTACACCTAGAATATCGCGCTCCGTCATTGATTGCGAAACATTGCGTACAAAATATAATTTGATTATACAATATTAATTCATTTATAAACAGATTTTATTAATATTAAATTTTTTACTTTATTTTTAGACCTTGTGTCTTATATATTTTATTAATAAAGTCACAAAATCACTGTCGCCAATATAGTTAATGAAGATTTACCATAAATATAAGTTAAGTTATATATTTAATCCGTCGAAATATGCAAATTCCATTTTATCATATTATAAGAAATTGAATTCAAAATATTTTGTTTTTATGAACAATGTCCATTTTTAATAACAGTAAATTGAAGAAATTATTACTGTAATGCTTGATTCTGGTTGTCTCATTAATTTGAAACTGATTATATTAGAACAAAATGAAATACTCAAAAGTTAGAACAATATTACATTATTATTGATATTGTATGTGACAATAGATAATTTCGATTAAGACGAGTTAGCACCAGTTTTCTGAGGCTTTTAAAATTTGTTTTAGGGTTATTTCGTCAAAAAAATAATGTATGTATATAGAATATTTATGGAATTCCATTGTTCAAAAATGGTTTTAGTTTATACATATGTAGGTAAATAAAATTTAATAAAGGTGAGGGAGCGCTAAGTTATATTACAAAAGCTGCCTAAGTGAAGGTTAAATACCTGTATCTTGATTCAAAACAGAATTTGTAGAACTTACCTAAAATTTGTTTAGAAAAATATTTCTATTGGGTCTAATTACTGTTTAATTATTTAATATATAATTTAGTAGACATATCGATTTGATTACATATTTTAACAATTGTATTGAAATATATTTTATGGGACCATTTGGAATTCTTGTAATGAAATTATTATTATTTTTTACCTATGTTATTATTTAATTACGTGCCTTTGAAGGTTTGTATTCTTCGGCCATGAATTATATTGAATTGTAAATTTTGTTTATTGGTTATATATTGAGGAAATTATTATGAATATAAAAATTTAGTTCCAAATTTTGGTTTTACTTTGAAAAGGGAGTTATCCATTTGATACATACCTGTAAAATGAAAATTGCTTCCATTATAATGTATCCATATTATTGTAGGTATATTGCGGCTTCTAATCTGACAGAATATACTGCATTTTAGAAGTGTGTGTATGTTTGTTTATTGAAGATGCCCACACCAAGTATACCCCAAAAAGGTAATTAAAATTTACTTTACCTATCATCATAGCCACAAACTGTGGCATATATCTTATGTCACATAATAACTTACTATGCTAAAGAACCTAGTTTGGCTCTCAAATATTGTCTTCAACTTAATAGTCTTGAAAAATTAATTAGAAGAACATGGGAAGACAGGTTGTAGAATGTGGGTATGTCAAAAAAAATCTATTGGAGATGACTAAATTTATTTAAATTAAATTAATAAGACATGTACACTTTTGAACTAGTAATCTTTCTCCCACTGCTCACGCTCCAATCTCTCCTTCTTGACTTGTTCGACCATCGGAGTGAGGTAAAGTTTGTCCTCTTCGAACTTGGTCCACTCCTCTTGGGGCAGGACTATCTTTTGCATGGAAAGTTGGATAGCACGGAGCATGCGGTAGTTGCGCTCGTCTACAACATGAGCTGGGATGCGGCGGAGAGCCTCTTGCACATCCGCATCTTCATAGAGGCAGTCATCACGCATGAGACCTAATATGAACAATAATATATGAATTACTACATAAATAATTAGTGCTATACTAGCTACTATGACTATGGATTCGTTTTTCATGGAAATCTATGTATACATTTGTTAGTCTCGCTAAAACTGGAGAACGGATGAACCGATATGGCTAATTTTGGTTTTAAATTATTTGTGGAAGTCTAGGGAACGTATGTATGAAAATAAATGCTAGGAATATAGTAAAAACAACAATTTTGCTTTTACATACAAATAATTCCTACATCTGCTAAATAGGTGGCATTCAGAGTTTAGTTAATTAACTTTGACACAGTATTAAATTTTGAGGTGATACAAAGTAGGCCGGGTCAGTTAGTATACAATAAAACTGAAATGTCTGTTTGTAATATCAAAACAAGCGCTTTTTACTAAATGCATTTGAAAATTTATAAGCTACTTATAAAAATAATTCGTTTTCGTTAATCTCTGAAACAGCATGACCTATTTTCATGGGACATTCACTGGCATATAGCTGATGTTATAAGGAGTAATTTTGTTTTGCCAACTTAATTTTTTCGTATAAAATATCAAAGTACCTTTATGGTAAGTATTATCTCTGGAGTGTAATACTGTCATTACAGATGATTTGCTTTGGTATAATTGTTACAATAGACTTATCAAATGAAATTTGTATAATTATAAATAAAGCTTAGAAACGGAATTACATACAGATAGAAATTAGCTGTCTTTTCTTGCGTTTTACAATATCTATTATTATTGAAATCATTCCTCATATGGCAAACTTAACTATACATCACAAAATACAATTAATGGTAGTCCACTTATTAGTACATTATGATTTTTGAAATCTATTTTATGTGACTTTATGGACAATCTGGGTTTCTCCTATCTTTTAACATGAAAGACTTAAAACATTTGGTGTATTTCAAGTACTCTTAGTATCAAAACAACTACGCCAAAGGAATTACATTAAAATTATTTCAAATCAATGATGATATCGCTTAGCTTCCCTCTTAGGTCGCACTGATAAGAAATATGAAAATCACATACCATATTTATTGAATCCAGAAAGGTTATAGGCCCATTTCCTTAGGTTGCCTGTAAATTAAGTGTAGTTTGTTATATAACTGAATCGATTTTTATCCAAATCTTCACTAAGGTAAAAGATATACTCACTGCGTACAACGGCAGTAGTTCTGAAAGCCATCGTATACGAAGGGACTGTGTAATTTGAAGAGGAATATACTTTATTACACCTCGACTTTTCCTTAAAGTGTGGAAAAATCAAGAACAATCAGAATCGAATAGTACTGCTACTGTCAGTCACTGAAAGTCAAACTCAAATGTAAAGGAACTTGACTGCCGTCATTTTGACAACGTAAGCTTTTTAGTCTATGGTTAGCAGGCATAGATTATAAATACATCATTCCTTTTTTAGATACCAGTCGCGATCATTAGGCAGGCTTAACAGTCCCCGAGGACTAAAGCCAGAAAGGGGGTGTTTAGTGGGTAGGCGCCCCTTCAGGACGAGTCCCACACTACCACGCATCGTCGCGGCGTTAGTGTTAGTGCATGAGCATTCACCCCCCTCCCTGTTCGTAGGGTAGTTCCTTTACTTTGGGCGAAAAAAAAAAAATAGATACTAGATGAATGTGGGCGTACACCACGATTACGACTATGTAAATAACTTGCTCGGGTATATTTGATACTCGCCACGACGCTTGTAAGTGCGTATTTCGAAAGGAGTGAGTTTTTCAGCGCGATTCAAATGATTGCTCGCCTTTAATCATGACCAGCATTTACATCCTCGTCATTGTTTCTCGAGTTACTCTACAGATTCTTTGCGAATGACGAGCAAGCGGTTTTTCACACTAGTGTTTTTTCAGCGTTAGTATTTGATGGATGTTTGCAATGCGCCGGGCAGATATCGCGACAACGCTGTGTATACGCGCCGTTATTGCAGTCTCATATACAATCATATTTAAACATCGTCTTATTAAAACGTTTAATAATATAAATGACTTGTAGTTTATAATACATTATGAGACACATTATAACCCAAAGTAAGCATTTTTTTCACAGCACTTGATTTCAAATTATATGATGTTTTCCAGTAAATAATTACAATTATGTTTTATCTCAATCACATTTTAAAAATAAAAATATTCACGATGTTTATGTATTAAACTGTTTTTTTGTAAATGAATACTTGTTTATTTTAAAAGCCTTACATAAACGTATAAACTTATTGAAAAAAGCATTCACAATTATTGAAGACCAGCTAGCGTAGTACTAGTAGTACAGAATTCTATGATGCATCTACATATAGTTCATAGATAAATAAGGTTTTCCTAAATTATCTCTGATTCGCAGCTAGTACTGTCAAAAAAGTCAGGTGTTCGAGTATTATACGTTCTCACAATATTGATACGTAATTAAATGATAATTCCATTTCTTTTAAACCTTAGACGGTAATTTGCTATGTAATCATTTAACGCATAGACGCCACGAGGCAAAATGATAAAACAAAGCTACGCGTGGCTCGTTCGTGTTTCTTATCAGGTTGTTTATTTGCTTGGGTCGAATTGAACTTCGGATGCCCTCGCCCGACCTCCCAGTTCCTCGGCCCCCTTATCAGAGGGAATAAAATGAGACGACGGAAGGTAATTTTATCAGATATTGTTACGCGCTCGCGCTCGCTTGTACTACCCAGTGTTCATAGCAAGTTCATTGTTGTAAAGTAGTTTGAAATTACATTTGCCATTTGATTTCTTTTACGCAAATTAGTGTTTAAACTAATTTGTTTTGTGATTTTTCTCTTCATCCTGCATCCAAGAGGAGGAATGCCAAGTGACTGTCGGGACTGTTTGGGGATTCGTTATCGAATTAATACCCTGCACCAAACCTGGAAGTGGCTGCATCAGACGATCGCTCTTCACGAATATCTGATCTCCCTCTCGTCGGCTGATACTGACGCCGTCTCCTGTATGTGTTAGTGTATAACAATTGGACTATAGAAACTTGTATTGGTTTCGGAAATCTAGTTTAGTCTGTATTAAAAGTTTACGCTTAAAGCACTGCCTGTGTGCGGTTCATACAGAAAAGTATCCGTTTATAATTACTCATTAAGAAATTAAGATGGCCCAGTCAATGTTGAGGAAGGTTGCGATGAGTGGCGCGTGTGTATTTGTGGGAATCACTAGAAGAACAAGCGCTCGCAGCTTGGTAACTGGCAGTAAAACTGTGGCTGCCAAGAAGGAGAAGGAGCTGCCGCCCGAGGGGGAGATCACCAAGTCCGTGTTCATGTCTCAATCGAATGATATTTACACAAATCTGGCCTTAGAAGATTGGATGTACAGGAATATGGATTTTTCCAATCATCATGTGATGATGGTGTGGCGTAACGAGCCCTGTGTTGTCATTGGCAGACATCAGAACCCATGGCAAGAGGCTAACGTCCCACTTTTAAATGAGCGGGACATTGCTTTGGCTCGTCGTAACAGTGGTGGAGGCACTGTGTACCATGACAGAGGCAACTTGAACATTACGTTTTTCACACCAAAAGAGCGATATGATAGAAAATATAACTTAGAACTCATCAAGAGGGCACTCTTCAGGGGTTTTGGAATAAAATCCACTATCAATGAGCGTCAAGACCTCATTGTACGAGACAAATATAAAGTATCCTTTTGTAAACAATTTGTAATGTTTCCTTATAAATATTATTAGAAATTATTATGAATATACAGTGTGGCATAGGTAACACAGGACAGGACAAAGTTAATCTCATGATAATTCAAACTCACAGGTGATTAAGTAAAAACTACATGGAAAAATATTAATCAAATACAGAAAACAATGCAGTACAAATGTCTCCCCCCCCAGAAAGGCCCCCTACGTAAATTTACTATTTAATATTTACTATAGCTTATTGTAGCTTTTTGTGGGTTTAGTTTTGAATAGTGCTTAGTGTTCACCATCAACTTATTTGACTATATAATGATGTCAAAATTGAACAGCATATTTTCTAATTATGTAGCACAAGAATCTAATATTGAACACCATTCTGAAATAAGTCCCTTGTTTTACAGGTCTTCTTGTATAAATTGAAGATAATTAATTTTATCTCTATGATTGGAACATACTTTTTTCAAATATCACAGACAATTAATTGAACAGTAAAATAGTTACATATTTCATCAATAACTTTCTGAACAATGTAAATATCAGATCTCTGGTACAGCAGCAAAGATAGGCCGTCTCACTGCTTATCATCACTGCACCCTTCTAGTCAACGCCAATAAGGCAGATCTCAGCAAGGCCCTTGCGAAAAGAGAGGTGAGTGCACAGTCCACTTGTAACTGGACGATTTTGATTATATATTGTTATTATTGCATGTTCTAGTAATCATATTGAGAGACTTATTTATACTTTGTTTTGTTTTGTGTTTTCAATATACCATTGTTGTTAATTAATACATTTTTTATTTAGCACAGTAGGTAAATTACAATAATTACTACATTAGGAAATACCATCTTTAGCAAATTACACTTTAAACATACCTTATCTTTATCAAGTGTTCTATATCACATTGAAAGTAATTATAAAATTGGTCAAGTGTAATTGTTGGGAATATCTCAGTAATTTTATTTTGTTGTATAAAACAATAAATATTTGAGGTTGTCATCAATTCTCTTATTTAAAAAATAATATGAGGACATCATTCGATAGATTTGTATTATCATATTATGTGATGTTAATTTTACTATTTTTTAATTTATAAATAACACTTTGCAGTCCTAGCCCTATGCTTGGATCTTTCCTAGTGTCGTGGGTACATTGGATACACTCAAATGCCAAAATACAAACACCCACACCAATAACAGGAATTTAAATTTATCTATTAGACATTTGTCTGGCCAGAGATAGCACCAACTCTTTGTTGGACTGGTTTGGTGATAGCTTTGCTATATTAGTTGTCAAAATTAAATAAAAAAACATTAATTCATAAAAGCACAATGCCACTATCTACCCAAAATATGCAAGAACATATTTTTCAATTATGTACTTTATTTTAGTGTTACATATTATTTTCTAATTTGAAACTTGTGTGTGCATTGCATTTGAAATAATTTACATACATTTTGAGTGTGAAATGTCACCGGTTTTACTTATTTACAAAGTCATGATTCATATAACCTATGTCTCCAACAAAGAAATCTACATAATGTATAATATATAGCCATTAAAAACTCAAACAACAATGCTGACTACAAAATATATTTTAAAATGTCATGATTTAAAATTAAAATAACATGTTAATCATTATCTTGCTATAACAACTCATTGTGTGTGCTACTGACTTAGTTGACCCGTACTCGAAGCACACAAGATAAGAGCATATATTTATTACATTTAGCATGGCATACAGACTAAGGCGACACCGTCGACTCCGTCTCCCGTGGTCAACCTGGTCGACCTGGACAACAAGGTGACTGTGGACAGTCTCCAGACGGCCATCGGCTACGAGTATCTTCGGACGCGCGCTTTGCAGCTAGAAGACGGTGGTGAACGCCAGATCTCACAGCAGAGGGGCTTCCAGTTCGTTAACCCCACTGATGAATGGTTTCCAGGTAAGTGCATAAAATGTAGTAAATAAACTTGGAACATACATTTGATACACCTCATTAGTATAATATATGCTTTTAAAATAATATTACATATAATTATAAATAAATATATTTAGTTTAAAAACATATATGTTAATACGCATATTGTTTTTTTTTCAATATAATCTCAGTAGGCCACTGACCTTTTTTGTGATTGATTGTAGCGTAATGTAAACTCGTGTTTAAGTACGTAGGCATCCTAGTTTTTAATGCAAAATAATTGGAATAAACGTGCTGAAAGTAGGACAGTACGAAATAAAAAAATATAATTTTTTAATACATTTTCTTAACTTTTGCTACTAAATAGGACTTGCCGAGTTGAAGAATGAACTCCAGACGTGGGATTGGTGTTACGGCAGGACGCCGATCTTCACCGTCAGCCGTTGTTTCCCTGTTCCCGCGGAATTACTCGCCCCATCGAGGGTGTACACCGCGACCCAGGAGCTGGTCATTAACATGACGGTTGAGAAGGGTCTCATTAATGACGTCACGCTCAGCATTCCTCCGGGCCTCATTGAATCCGGCTTTCACGGCGAGGCATCGGTCATCACACACCTGAAAGGAAAGAGATTCACGTCCGAAGCCCTGGCTGCCCTTCAGGACGCCATGTTGACTCGTCACTCGACTGGTGACTCGAAGAGATTGGACGAGAAAGAACAGTTTGTAGCTAAGTGTTTTGACCAGGTGGTCAACACAGTGTAAAATTGATTAACCAAAATATATGTATAAAGATATAGGTGCTACTGTATGTATATTGTTAGTTTAAGTATCACTATCTTGGCAATATTTCTAGAAATATCTTTATCAACTGACTGTATATTTTATCGTTATTTCGGGATATACAGTCTAATGTAATCTAAAAACGAATTATTACTAAAAAAAGTGGTTCTGTTGTCTGATAACTAATAACCTTCGCCTCTAATGTTCTTTCAGTTTATTTCTACCTTTTATGCTTTTTTCTGCTTTGTTATTATGTGTTCTTTTAGTTTAGTGTTATATTAATTAATACTATAGGAGTATAGCGTAATATTGCATCTGTTAATACACAATTTTTTTACAAGAATACATCAATTGTTTCTTGAAAATTTTGATTGTAAAATGACTACAGTGCAATATTACGCTAAGCGCCTATGAAATACACGCGAGTAGCACATCCGTGCTGAACGCTACAAGAATGCGTCATATCATTTGTTTTAATTAAATAAATTGTATTTTTCTTTGTAACTGATTTAACTTACCCATATAATGTTACTTATCGAACTTTCATATTATGTAGCATGTATTGTCTTATGGTCCTGACAGACTCGTTTTAGCATCGAAGATCCACGATTTGGCGCCTTGCTGCGTAATATATATAGGTTATATAGAAAAGGAGTTTTAGCAATTACATTAATGCTGTATCGGGTTTGACTGTTTGGTAACTAAATCGTCGATCGCCAGTGCTAAATGTCTGCTGGGGCCCTTAATTATAACCTTTATTAAGTTCTGTCATTTTAACCCGTATCCCATTTCATAACCTACGTATCGCTGAGGTAAGATCTGTCCTGAACGGGAACTTTTTTGTATGAAATGGACCTTTTAGTTAATTTTTATAGTAGGTATCTTGTTAGCTTTAATAGGTTTCTCTAAGTTCGCTGTTGTAAATTGGCTTTTTCCTACTTGGTATGTTAAGTAAATAAAATGTACTAACATGGCTTTTAATAATTTTATGGTCTCAAAAATTTTAAATTTCTCAATTTATTATATATTATTTTAGCTGTTTATAGGTTGCTCATTAATATGAATATAACCACTTATTATGATTATGTTGTTTATGGTTATACAAAGATTATATTGTAGTTTGTATGAAATTGTATTACAATAAAATTTCACGATATTCAGTCATGTTTTTCCTTTTATGAACCTACTATTACGAACATGGAAAAAATCTATTGACTTTGTTCATTCACATTGAACATATACATGACATACCATCGCTTGTACATCAACATATTACATAATTTAAGATAAATAGGTATTCTATTCGTCGAATGTGGAGTCGGTTACAAGTTATACGAGTTACATTTTAAGTTTAGACATGTTAACAAATCAAAAATACGATAAGCCGCGCGCATCGCATACGAATTAGCAACGGATTATTGGAAAATATGTGCACTTGTCCTTGCACAATAAAAACTTGCTTGAGGCTTGCTCTTCCTCTCGCTTTCTGAAGAGCCGGGTGGTGGTCGATGGCCGGCCCCAGCGCAGCCAGTCTGTGTTCGTACACAGCGGCGCGCGCATAGGCCGCCATATTGAAACTCGTTGCCATGACAACTGCGTCAACAAGCTAATTAATCGCGGCAAATTTGAACTGTAGGCATACGCTGAACAATTGTGTTGTGTTATCAGTTTATGATTATACGGTTCGTTTAATAGTAAGTATATACAAATATATGGTATATGTTTAAAAATGTAACTACGCTTCTATTTCAAGACTCACGTACGATCTGTAATACATAATATATGCAAATAATTAAAATTATTAAGAGGAAGATTTAGGCTTTTGAATATTAACCAAAATTGAATTTTATATTCTTAAATTTTAAATCAAACTGTTGATTACAATTCGGTATCTGGAAATATTTAGGTAGGTACATAAAGGTGGTATCTATTAATCATCATTTAATTTAAAGCTAAAGTTAACGAAAAATAAATAGGTACACGTGTAAATAAAATTAAATTAATCTGCATCATAAACATAAAACATTTTTGTCTTGAGGCACATAGTATAATGAAATAATATCTATTACCTAATCAGAAAATAACTTAGGTATATAAACGTAATAAAACTAATCATTTAATCTCGCTTAAGGATACAATCATAAGTAAAATGTGGTTCAATGTGTGCAATAAGTGCAACACACGGTTTAATTTATAAAATACATTAAGAGGATTAGGTATCAAGTTTATGAGGCGGAAGAAGTATACGAAAAATGACGTAATCATAGCTAACCAGGTTAAAGGGTAATTATTTTTGTTGCAATAAAAATGTTTGTTGTCGTAATTGTGTTAGTGCAATGTAATATAGTTTGTTTTTATATTACGGCTATTTCATAGTATGCATTTTTTTCTAGTTTAATAGGCACAGCTGTGAATACCTGTAAAATCCAAACAGAATATGTGTTAATCGAAAAGCATGTCAAATGTACCTAACCCCGATTATTAATTAATGATTATTAAGTACCATCTACTTGGGTAAAAACGAATAAGAGATGTCTTACCTTCCGGTCTCATAGATGCTGGGGCTATGTCAACATAAGGACAGTGGGTTTTTGTATTTTCGGGTCTATATGATATCCTCTATGCCCGGGCGGAAATCCGGCGGTTTAGTACCCTCTGCATTTTAATTACTTTTCCATAGTAATATTATTTTATTGAAAACAATGCACATATTATAGTGCACCACAATTTTTAGAAACATTAAATCAACCTTTCTGAATAATGTTGGTTCAAAGTAAAAGTAAGTGTGATATTCAAATCTGAAAAAGCTCTACTAGGTTTGTTTTTCTTCGGCTCAAAAGTGTTACTAATTCTGAAATCCTTGCAAAATTAGCAGCGCTTTCGTAAATTAGTTACATTATAAGTGAATCCATTTAGAAATCATACGGTTTCACAGTTCAATTGTCTATTTCTGTTTTATCAGGCATTTTTACTCCCGGTAATATAATTGCAATGAAATGATGATTTAAGACCAACATTAAATTGAAGCTAAGTAGCATTATTATGAGTTTATTGCGTACTTTATACTTTCAACCAGTAAACATCAAAGGTTTGCAACAGTTAAAAACTGATTTTACGATCACGATAAACAAGACGCGGTCAATTTATTTAGACCCTGTTGAGCCGACTTCCGGTTTTTGATTGCGAAATAAGTACTTTTGTAAATTCATGTTTACGAATTAACGATGCATTTTATGTGGATATTTAACTATATGCATCGTGAGAACATTGTTTAAAATATGTTTTATCTCCGTAAGTGTTAAATGTGTTATCAGTATTTGAAAGTATTCAATTTTATTTAATTGTTATTTTTACTGAGCTTAGATACAATAGATTAAGCACTTTATCAGTGGCGTAGGTAAAAGCCCAAGGGCAAAAAATAAACTAGGGTCCAATCAAACTATCCACTCATCAAATTACTTTAATCTTTTTGGAGGTTTTATAAAATATTATATAGATTTCAAGGAACCCCTGGGTATGGGGCCTCCGGGGCACTGCTCTGTCTAGCCCTCCGGTAGATACGCCACTGCACTTCAAAAACTTTGGTATATTTTGTTGTAGTTCGTAAAACATTATTAGGTTCACTGGCGTACCTTGAGATATCTATATGTACGTACTGGATTAAGTCTTTTGAACTTGCTAGAAGGGATATTAATTACATTTTTGTTTGACATGTAAGCGTGCAGCAAAAAATCTATAAAATAAAATAAAAATGAAAATATACGTGTAAAGAAATATAAGCAGACTATAATATTATGCTTCATAGTAGAGTTCCTTGGTATTGTCTTCCTGCTACGAACAAAGAGCTAGATTCAGTAATTAATGGATCTGTCCATATAGGTTGATATAACTAAGTTTGGCTGCATAGACTGCATAGACGTATTTTGAAACTTTCTCTTTAAACTTTATTTGTAGGTCTATCTAAAATGAAATATCATGATTTTTATTTGGTCAGCATATTTTTTGTATTACCTATTCGATTTACCTAATTATAATTGTTTGTTAATAAGAGTAATGTTGATATTGGGGATATGCAATATTATTCAATTTCCTTAAAACTTATTGGAGTTATACCAACATAATGTACATTTTTATTTAAAACTACTTTTATTTTATATAAGGGTTGAGTGGGAAAATTTAAAAAGCATTCTATCCCATGCGCTCCGATTCGTTAAAACTGTGATAAAAATTCGATTACATCTATGTCATGTTACTTTTTTTTGCGAGGGTAAAACTGCAGTGTAAAGTTTTCACCAATTACGGCCTTCAAATATTAAAAGCATTATCATATTATATTTTCATTACTTTGCAAGTATTGCTTAGTGTCAACCGCCACACGTTTTTCTCCCATGTTAGGAATAACCCAATCGGCTATACTCACGATTTCTTAATTGATCTTACTAATTAACATGCTAAAGTAGCATAACATGCACGATTCTTGCGCAAACATAGACAATTAAGGTTGTGATCAATTTTTATACTGTCTCGTAAAATAGATTATGTATGTTTCTTTGTAAAATTATTGTATAATCTGTATAAATATTTGCATGTATGCAAATAAATTAAATTTAAGTATCTGTTTGTAAAATAGCAGCTTTTTTATGAATGTATATACGGTACCTAGAAGAAAAACACAAAATTAAACATTTTCGTTCGTTTGTTCTTTGTTCTGGCTAATCTCTGAAACGGATGGCTTGATTTTGACCGGACTTTCACTGGCAGATAGCTGATTTTATAAGGAGAAACTTAGGCTACATTAATAACATGAAAATCCATACTACATATCGGTTTTGTCCAATTCTTTTAAAATTGCTAAAGGTATAAAATTTTGTTCATGTAATTTGTCTAGTCATCATTTATCACATTATTTTTTTCAATTTTAATAGTTCTTGGGTGTGGTAAACAAAGAATAAAAAATATACAAGTAGGTACTACAGCTACATTAACTTTTGTAGTTTTTTTTCCTTTTTTGTAGGATGTAGAAGACTCCTGTCAGCGGTCATTTTTTATTAATATGTTACCGAGGAGTATGTTAAAGTTCAAAGTTACTTCAAAGTTCAATGTGAACTGAATAGAATACAATAGTTTTAAATAAATGTTCTGATCGTTATTTTTCTTTACAAAATTAAATTGGGCTTTTCCAAAGTTGTACCTGCGTACAAGGTTGATATACAATGTAGAAATATGGCTCACATATTGTTTTGATTGGTCTTATAATTAAATACTTCTATTTACAAATGTTAATACGTATATAATATAAGTTTAAAATGTAAGTTAGTATATATTACTCAATTCAATTTAATTATGATATCTACATGTTTTTTATTATAGTAACTTGTACTTTTTTATATGATGGAGTAGTAAACGAGCATGCAGTCCACCTGATGGTAAGTGGCAACTGCCGCCCATGGACATTTGTGATCCACCCCAGATAAGACCAGAATCCCAACTGAAGTCGACCACAGACGCGTTGCTGCCTCTGAGGGCTAAGTTGGAATACCTCGTTAAGTTTATCTCCCTTATCACACCCTTCAAACAAGAACACGGCAGCGCTTAACACTGCTGTGTTCTTGTTTGCTGGTGCCGCCGGAGTCGAACTACAAAGGGTTCCACCACCTTTAGAAACAACTTACGTACTTATTATATTAAATCCATCATACGTTTAAATATATATATATTTTATATCGAATAATGTAATTTTCATTATGTATGTTTTATGTTACAGATTGTCGCGACTGCTTAAAGCGTCTTGTGGAGAAACAATGGAGAAGGACAAAATAGTGTTTAAGGTAAGAAATCCGATTCATATTTTTTAATTTCTTTTTTATTTCGTCATTTTGACTGATGGACGAATGAACCATATATCTCGGCAGTGCCAGTATGTCAATTAAATATTAGTTCACATTTTAAAAGAAATTAACGTAGTTGTCGTTTATTTCAACGAAACTAACGTTCCGCAATCGAATTGCAAGTAAAATATTAACGGTAATAATCTATACTGCGTAGTACTAAAGCAATCATAAAGGTTGCGGTTTGGAATTTGGCTTTTCTGTTGGTATGCGTGACAGATTTGTGGTTTTATAGTCCTATACATTTGTTTTGCGACTTTTGGCATAGCAGTTCGCATTGAACCACTGACACGAATTCGGTGTGATATGGCACGGTCGTATTTGTCATCGAAATGCTCCTGTCAATATGTGATCGATGTGCACAGTGTGAACAATGCCTGCACCCTCGCAGGTGACCTATGTGATAACAGGCTAATAGATTTAAGCATTGTTTTTATTGACCTTGGTTTTAAATGAGAGTGAACTTCACTTACTGGCAATGACAGGTTTGAGATTAGTTGGACCTACTTATGCAAACAGGAACCAATCCACACACATGCCAAAATCATTAAAAATGTTGATGATTTGCAATAATATTATATTTGTATACATGGAACAAATTATTTTGTGCAATATATTGTAAATAGATTTTATTAAAAATAACCTAAAATTTTACAGTATACAAAATTTTGACAAAAATGGCTC
>DWRA01001331.1:0-17529 GCA_018250295.1 Spathilepia clonius
AACTTAGTCCTCAGGGGTAGCAACGCATCTGTGTTCGACTTTAGTTGGGATTCTAGTCTTATCTGGAGTGGATCACATATGTCCATGGGCGGCAGTTGCCACTTACCATCAGGTGAACTGCATGCTCGTTTGCTACTCCATCATAATAAAAAAAACATATATCTTCACAAGTCTATGAATACTTAATTATGTGACTGTGTACAAAATAAAGTACATTATTCGCCTTTAAATTAATTTACTAGTAAAAGCACAATATTATATGAAATACTAATCACAAATATAAAGAAAAATCCTTTAACTCATTCACAAGTATGTAACGAAATTTACACTTTACAAATATACTGATTCAATGTTAACTTCGCAAACACACTACTTTAGGTGCCTGACTTATTTTTAGCAAGCAAGTTTCCTAACAAGATACTGTTTACTGGAAGCCTCTGGTTTTAGAAATGGTGGCGCGCTCCGCAGAAAATTAGATTCTGACCACAACAAGGCAGGAACAAATCGTGTCCTGCCTTTGAATTGGGCACGGTGAGTCTGCTTTGCGATACGTGGCCTGTGGTGCGGTTTGGAAATCATTTTGTACCTCTAATAGGTTTAACATTGGATTTTGCTGTTCCAGGTTCGATTCTCAGGGAGGTAAACCTACATGAGGATTTATATTTCTGATCTGCTTGGATGTTTGTGTTACGTAAAAGTGGAAGTCTAATTTCCGGTATGATGAACAGTGATAATCAAGTAGTTTCAAATTATCTTTAGCTGTTTAGAATTTTAATATCAGACGGATTTTAAAATAACAATTTATGTGTTTCTAAGTTAGATATTAAGTAATACCGATAACTTTAAAAGTGTAGAAAATATTGTAAGAAAACAAATAACACGCTGAGAGTTTTCACTAAGTTCTCAATGGCACCTACGCGAAGTCCACTAGAACGCAAATCATACAAGGATATAGGATATACAAGCATCATAGGATACAAGACATACAAATTAATACCACGTGACAGTCATTGCTTAGTTGCATATTAAGCAGAACTAAAAAAATTAGACCACAGTATCAGCGGAAAAATATATCGTATTAATATCAATCAAGCTGAAACGCTACAACAAAACAACCACACGTGACCTACATGCCGGTAAAAAGCACCCCATGGTGTATTACCATAATTTCTTCCATCTCCCAAGGATTCCCTAAAACGCAGTATAATAGCAGATACTTCCCCAAATTGCGTGTAATAGCCGAGTAACATTATCTTAACGGTTATAAATTGTCAGATTTCACAGCTACACCACATGTTGCCTTGGCTAAAGATCTTGTGGACTCCCCAACGATAAGCGATAAGTTGGCTTCATACGAGCAAGTATTAATTTGACCAGAATAATTAAATACTGATCAAACAATATGAGTTAAGAGTCTTAATCCACTGCGTTGGATTTTTAAAATGGAATCCTAAAAGATATTTCTAAAATATGAAATATTGGAACCAAAATGTATATACATATAGGGCTCGTCACGTATTTCTTTATTTAAAACGAATCTTGTAAATAAAAACATTGATTCTTGAGTTATAAGTGGTCATATGAACAGACATAGCTGTAGTATGTTGTATTAAGGTTGTAATAATAAGGAAGAAAAAGCCGTTTCTTTCAGTTCTCAGAAAATTATTATTTTCCTATAGTTTCTCGCTTACAATGAAGCAAGTCGATGTAAGAGCTCCAAAAATTAGAATTAATGACGATATTTTTTTGCCCCAAAAATGTAGTAACAAAAAGTATATGACGCAGTTCGTTAAGGACTTGTCTTAATTTAATGAATATTGATGATTTTCAGTTTTAAGTTTTTAAGCAGTGAAACACAGAACATATGAACCTAACGACTTCCAGTTAGCGTATAAAAAAGAACTCAAGTAGGTCTATTACTAGCCTATACTACAATGAACATTTTATTATTTCACTTTTAATATTTAAATAATTCATTATAACTAGATCTAAAGTACTCAGATCAAGTTAGAAACTTTTGACATCTGATATTGACATCCATTTGCTTTCCTATTCATGTTCCAAAGTGTTAGAGAAAAATGTTACGCCCTTCTAAATTGGTCAAGGTGGTAGAATATTTTGTAGATTGACTTCAGCGGCACCACCGTCTTACCTAGTTTAGTACATCTATTTCACCTATAACAGGGTGTTGTAAGGGACACATTCTTATCCGAGACGTTCCTTCATACCGGTGCTTGAGCATTATAAGCTGGAACTGCATGTCAATGATAATTCTAGTACCAAATCCTAATCAAATAAAGTAGATGTGTGAAATAAAAAAGAATTACACGGCGAATAGATAACCTTTTTCTTTCCGAAGTCGGTTGATGATGGTAAAATAGTTGTAGTACCAAAACGTAGCGAACGATTGACCGATGTAAGTGTACCGACCACCCGCAGTTCATAATATAGGCGTTTTGTGTACAATAAAAATTGATTGCCCCATTAGAGTACGGGATTGTTATTAACCTATTAAAGTACTGTTAATATAAATAAAGATCTTAGATGCGTATAAAGTTAAGAATTTGGTTTAATGCTGATGGTGCGATATAAAGGCCTGGGAGTGAAGTAGCTCTAAGAAGCTTTAAAAATTCCTAGAAGTCTCTTTAATTAAGTGTTAATGGTTGTTTGAAAAGGGAATCATTAAAAGAGTTAAGATAATATACATAGCCCATTTTGTATAAAGGTTTCTCTTTTGACAACGTGATGATTTGACATTTTAGACAGTCATTTTACGCTACTTTGTCCCTATATATCTCCGAAATCCTTTATCCGTTCCAGAGACTGATTATTTTTCTCTTTAATTTAGAAAAACGAGTATTTATATGGGTATTAATAATAAAACAACGAACAACATATATTTTCTAAACATGACCATTATATTACTTCCTTAATAGCTAAGAAATGCGAATAACTCAAGCATATTAGATCTTCATCGATAACATAATCACTCAAACAAACAACTACATATAAACTGCTCAGATCAATCAATTCGCGTGACTGTACCCGCAGGAGGATTAAAAAGCTGTTACAATTTCAAAACATGTTTGCAAGGGATTATTAATTAATACCACTAAACACATGGAGCTACGAGGCTACAAGGTTAGTCGCTTGTCAGAACGAAAGCTACGAACACGCTGAATACGAATGCAATATACATACTTTATTATAACACAATAATATTGAGACACGACGGCAATTCCATTTAGTACGCATCGGTAACGCATCTGTGGCAAATTTCAGGGAGGATTTTAGTTCTATTAAAGTGTAAATATAAATTTTCATTAATACCTACTATCAGCTAGACTACATTCAATTATTTCCAGTGATACTTGATAAAATGATTGTTATAATATTTCTGACTATTATTTTGAATTTTATAATCTGACCTTTATAATTATACACATATGTTTTGTAAATGTGGACGTAGAATTTCATTATTTGATTTAATTTGCCTGTGTCAATTAGGGTAATTCGTTCTGCGAAACAGATCTTATTGAAAATAGCTATTAAATTACTCGTTTGTCAAAATTTGGTTCCAGAGTCTGAGTTAAACTTTTAATATCGTTTGACATAAAATAAATTTTATTATAATAATGGCCCTGTATAAAGCTCTACTTTCAACTCGCGTTAAAGCGCTACGCCGTTCGCGTTAGCTTCTCGCCGTTAGTAAAACAAAAGAAAAAAGACGCACGCAATGTGTAAACGTAGTATTTTCTACGCTAAGCACGTTTGCCTGAAAACATGCGTTTCTTATCAAGATTTCAGGACCCGGTGAGCTGGTGAAAGGACCTTTATCCGACAATTGCTTAAGAACACGTCAACTTGTAATTTTATAAGAAGAAGTAAATGTAAATAGAATTCTTAGAGTAATATCAAGAATTCGTACAATAAATTTTCGTGTTTAGATAAAAAAGTAGGTATTGACATACATATTTTATTTTTTAGTTCTTTTTTAGAATGACTACGCTTCTCCTTAAATTTTTTTATTGAAATCAGTATTAAATGTACAAATAATAACATCACAATTTTTATTTTATTTTATTTTTTACTATAATACAACCATTGTGTGTAATACAATTATTGATTTATAAGAACACATTTATTAAGATAAGTCACTGGCATTTATTGTGTTCAACTGTAAGATGTATATTCTTATCTAAAACGTGTATCATAATTAGGGTAGTTTCGAATAAATAATATTAAAGTTTTAGATAATATTTATTATTGCAAAAATAAAAGTATATTCCTCAATCAGGAACAAATGACAATTTCCTTATATAAATTTATCACATCATCAAGCTAAGTATAGTCTGTAATCAACGCTATTCTATCACCAGCGGTTAATGCGTCCTTTCCCTGCACCTCGATATATCAAATGATCTACGAGCTGGTCTAGTCTAACGCGGCATCTAACAAGGCGTCTAGGCACGTTTTATTATTTCATGTATAATTTATCTGACAACCGACAATTCCCGATGCTGTTTAACGCTCATTTCACCCTCGCTTGTTCGTAATAACTATCTTTACTTCAGTGAGATCAAAGGGCATGCGCCGATGGCTTGCAATTATAGCAGCGCAAGCGCATGGGAGAATCATTAGGGACGCCGCATCGCCCACGCCACGTTGAAAATATGGCGCCTGCCTAACTGATTGCAATCGCCACCTCTGACTTAGCACGTCCGAAATCTCCGTTGCAAGTGCCTGTTAATTTCTTATCAATTAAACGCAGAAAAAAATACCTGCATCGAGCCTAAAACTTAAAAATGTCGTCTTTCCAGCAAAACCAGTGTGTATATTTCAATATTTACACCTTATTCTACCTCTTCCTTATCGTAAGTGTTTAAGGTACATATCCGAATACAATACAATCATTGAAGAATAAAAATATTTCGTTTAATTAATAGACATCGTTATAACTAACGCTAATAAATTGTAACTTCAGAATGATTGAAAGGTGAAATCAAATGTGTGCATACATATATTATAACGTGTACGAAATCCACTCGTAGCTAACTGTAGCATAATTTTATTTCCGAAGTATGAAAAACATCTAAAGCAACATCATAGAACTGAAAAACACCGCACTGTTGATTCTGGTGATGGAACAGAACAGTCAACTCGAACAGACCGTTAGTGGTTTAGTTAGCGAACAGACGAATCCGCGGGAAATTGCTTGTTTACACTAGGAATTCCAGCTAAGGTTCTTGTCTCACCGTGGTCTGTATAGTAAAGAGTAATCGTAAACTGAATGTAAACAAAGGAGGCAGACATTTTAATTTGTTTCTAGTTTACTTTTAGACTATTTTATATAATTTGGTGGTAGTAGAAATTTCCACAAACTCAGATTGAAGCAATGTCTTTTTAGCTACATAATGTCATGAGAATTAATAACTTCTTTCCTCTCGGAAGTCGGTTAAAAAGATACCTAATTAAATTAGATAAAAGGAAAAAGATACCTAATTAAATTAGATAAAAGAAAGCAATATAAGATTTATAAATCAGTTGCATCGCCTTATGCACTTTTAATTGCACAAAGTTAAAGACGTCTTTTTAATCAATAAAAAGCGCTTTAATATTTAACAATACATTTTGTTATGTAACGATCGATCGAACGAACGATTGATCGTCCATGCAACTGGGTCGAAATATCGGCAATTAAGAAATCAAAACATCGTATCGTGAGTACCCGTTACATAACAAACTATATCAATTCCGCGATAATATAAGCTTCAAGATAATCAAAATAATTATTTCATATTATTAATCAATAAAAAGTCCTAAAAATCTATTATATTAAAAACAGAAATGTAATAAATCATAATCCATGATGCGCATAATAATTTAAACAACATGATATCCATAATGACATTTAATATAATTTCGACACATATGATCATATTTAATAGGTTAATAACCAAAATGCATACCATAATAATCACAATTACGGCACAGAACCGACAAGGATACGTATCTTCAGATGTCAAACGTAGCATAGTCGTTCCGACAACTTAAGGCCTCTTATACACATCACTCATACAAACTGAGTTCTCATTAACTTAAGGGCGTCTTCATTTGGTTGTGAAGCTTTACAGCACCATTTCGCTGTTAGTGGAACAAGTGGTTTAGATACGCAGGTCCTAATTGGAATAGTTATCCCGGTACAAGCTGAGACCAATTAAGTTTATTAGAGGGCTCGGTACCCTTTATTTGGACTACGGGATTCTACGGGAATTGCAGCGTACGGATTGGTCTGCCGCTATTGTTGCTCTCAGACTAGTGATTGTTACGTTGTTGGGATTGTGGTGTCCTATTTATGTACATAGTACAGTAGTGAAGTATAGTCCTGCGGCTTTCCTAAGTTAACCAACGTGGCTCGTTGAGAGATGAGTGGGTGACCAGTGGCAAACTAAATTTTATGCGCGCTCAATGCATCGGAGAGAAATAAGATATCGGTCCTGATCGTTGGATATCAGCCGTTTGATCTATCCAAGCATTTACGGTTTGTAAAATTACCTAATCTAACCAGCACCTTGTACTAATTTGAAGTGAATCAACGTGTTACATTAATGGACTGAGACGATATGACAAGTTACCTCTAGTTTAAAGCTTGTGAACATTCTTGAACAATAACCTAATATCCGTATTACAAAACAGTTTTTAAATAAATAATCATTCAAGGGTAATAAAAGCAAAGAGCGATTTTAAGACAACTTAAATTCTACTGAGAAATTCATTAGATTCGCTAAATTGAAATCTCTAAAACAGTTTTCCAAGAATATCCAGTTTAAGGGCGCTACGGTAATTATTCGAGTCATTTTCCACTACGCAGAAGCGTATAATTTTAGCGGTTCAAATGAGACGTTTTATTCCTTTAACTATTTAGCTATATTTCAAACTAAATCTATTAGTAGTTTTATTGGAAAATTTTATTTACGTAACGCAAAAATGGCAGTAGCAAGTTCTACAATAACATCCATTCAAACGCTAAACAATTATTTTTAAATAATGCTTTTAAAATTGAATTAGCAACGTATTGCCATGTGAAATTTTACCTATGTCGTCAATATTACTAAAATAATAGAATTACCTGTTTTTTTTTACAAAATGAATTACTTACCATACACGGTCAATAGAGCGGATTCTGAAATTCTTTTGCCAGCAATGTTTTCAGCCACGCAGCTATAGTTCGCCATGTCCTGGTAACAAAAAGATACAATTTGAAAATATTTCTACGATTAACTTAAAGAACATGAATTATAAAGTATCAGGGTTAGGATTATTAAAAAATCGTTATCAGTTTTTTAACACTTTAACACAACAACGTGTATGAAATATTTTGCTTGCTTGATTGTTTACGATCTAAACCATTTTCAGTTTCAAAAGGAGAGCCGTGCCAATAAAATGGACAGGACTGGATTGATATGGTACTACGCTCACTGTTTCCAAAAAACTACATTTCTATCTACTGGTATCATAGTGAATTCCAAACTGCATGGCCACTCCATAGACGGTAAATAATTAACAAAACCATAGGAGCAAGCGAGATAAACATTGTTTATGCCTAAGAGCATCGACACAAAATTTCATCACAACAAACAGTTATACAACTCGAAGCAACAACAATTTTGTATGAAGACACTGATCAAGATAACCTCAATCATTGTAAACAGGCGACTATAAACATTACATTTAATTAAGAGAGCGCTCTGGACACTGTGATAGTGAATGTTGCTATTACTCGAGCCCCTACAGGAAGCATTTTAAAAAGCGAGTAAGTTAAAATACCGGTGCTTTTAAATACATATTTAGTAGTAGTATTACCGTCAAATTTCAATAATAGCAGACTTATTTCAATTCATTTAAAATTCATATTATTACTAGACAAAATATTAGTAATGCTGTTTTTAATATCAAATATTTACTATCTCTTACACATTTTATTTGCTAAAGTTTGATTTTAAAATTAATTTTCAAAATATGGTCATACCTAAAGTCATTATTTATTAGCTTGATTTAATTGCAATCAATTTATAGCATGGTCGCTAATTGGTCGAAAACAAAGACGTTGTGGTATGTATGCGACAATTTGTGGTCTGGAGATTGAGATTGCGTGTAACCTCATGAGGAGTTAGTGGAATATCTTCATATCTAAATATTATATACGTCGCGTTATGGTAACATAATAAAAAGAAAAATAACTATTACATCTATTTAGGATCGCCTGAAACTAGTGTACGAAAATGAAATTATAAAATATCTTCCCGTAGATACTACACTGTGTATAGTATACACTGTACTATATGGGATACTCTTGTATTTAGATAGTCGGACGTAAAAAAGAGCAATTGAATTTCAACTTGGGAGCTCGCGTGCAATAATTCCATTAAGCTGGATACAAGCGTAAACACGGTAATGAAACAAAACCGAAAACAGCATCGGGATTCAAACCGACAAATGTGGCACTAAAATTAAATTAATTGTACAAGACGGATATCTCTTACCATAAAATATAGGAGTAAATTACCACAGCTTTTACACTTTTATCAACAAGACTTGATTCTTGAAAGGGTGCGTCGGACCGGCAAAAGGAAGACGCGCAAGGCGACAGCGACTTGTGTCGCAATTAATAAATGTCTGTCCTGCTCGACTAATTAGTCGCAGTCTTCGAGATAAAATAAACAATTCGCGACAAGATGCTGCGATTGTCTGTGACACCGAGGTGGAGAAACAAACAGACACAGAGGAATTAAAGACCATTGTTGGACTATCTGATGCGATTTAAATTGAAGGTCGCTTGATCTAATTGCTATTAGGCAAATGTCAAGCCTTAGATACGCGTAAGTGGCCAATTTAAATGCAGACTAAGAATTAATTAAAGCCGGGGCTGATACAAATCGGTATATTTAAGGGGTCTACTTTATACTACTTGCAACACATGATATAAAATAAATTATATTAAATGAACTAAATATATATTATTTAATACATTTAATTATGACAAAATGGCAAACAATAATGATTGTGGACTGAGAAAAATAATAAAAACATGGAATGGTTATTATTCATATTGTAACACAATTTCACGAGCCTTACTGAGTATTTCATTTTATGCACCGAAAAATACATAAGAAGATAGATAAAATAAAAATTAAAAGAAAAATTGTACGTCACAGAAATGTTTTGTGATGACGAAAATTTTATAACAGAAACAGATGTGAACATTTATAATGATTCTTACCGGATAATATTTCACCCATATCAAGACGAACAAAAAATGATTTTACATATCGCAACATCTGATTCGCGTAATAATAATGCCATCAAAGTAACGAGCCCAGTTTGGCTGAATGGAAGGGTGGACACGTGTGGCGAAGTGAATGACTCACAATGTATGAGTAACGTAAATAAAGTGCTTGAATTTAACCACATTAGGATTTTGTACTCTTTAAGTATTACTTTTAAGGAACATAATGGGAATAAAGTTTCTAAACCTCAACATTGTAGATTCGCCTTTTATATCAAAGATTTAAAAAGTACGAAACATGTTTTACGTCTTTATAATTACAACACATGTTTCTTATAACTTAATCATAATCATTGTTTAAATTTGCAGTAGTTTAATAATGGCGCTATAAATAATTTAATATTAATGACTATTAATTTGAACAGATACTTTAATAGCAATCCAGACGATTTCAGATACATACTTTAATTTCAACTCAGACGATTTATGATCGTAATCACAATTAAAGAACAGTAATAAATCGTTATCTATGTAAGTGCTGTGAGAAATTATTCAAACAAATGTGTTTGTGAACGTAGCACTAAATCTAAAGATAAGTCAGATATAAATTAAGCAAAGTGAATAAATTGATGTTTCCACGATTTGAATAAAGCCATATTTTATTCGAATTAACATAGTGAGAAGCTTGTTGAAAAGAATAATTAATCACTCAGCTTGTCTGCGAAAAGTTTTATTGAAAAGTTTTGAAAGGTCTCGTGAAAAATTCAGAAAAGTAAAACAATAGTGCACACAATCGCAATATCTGTTAAATACCTATCACTAAACAGATTTAGTTAAAGTTTATCAAAAGTCAACGACTACAATCTTTCATTAATTGAAGTATAAGCGATACCTTAAACAACCTTCTTTTATTGGTCGTAATTCGTAATGAGAGTGCAAATATTTAGTCATTAGAGGGCACTAAAGGAAAGAATGCTGAGCTCCGGCGTCCGGACAATTGCAGTTAAATGGAATAAGTAAGCAGGAAGCATGAATAATGCAACGATCAAATGCATAAGCATTAGCGAAGAAATGCAACGGACTTTTTAGGAATTCGTAAGGAAACAAGTAGGGATCTTAAGAAGTTGAATATTAATTTAAGTTATCCAGTTGATCTTAAGAAAACAGTGTAGTTTGTAGATGTCTTCAATGCAGTAAAGGTTAAAGATTAAGTCACAAGTGCTTTGAGAGGATTTAAGATAAACAACATTATTTTACGGCATTTCTAAATACCAAGTACTTACAGTCTTACTATCATATCTATAGAAGAAATATGTGTCAATTATTCATGTAATCAAAAATATATTTAATTAAAGACGCATTAACTCAATCATAATATTACAACATAATTCGGATGTCTTTATGAATACATCAGTCTATTATTTTTCTCATTAATTACATGATTAAAGGTTGATTATATCGTCACTTACTTGTAACGTAGCTCTGGATATAAGCAAATTGCCTTCAGCAGATATCAGTACATTGTGGTCTTGTTGAAGAGGAGTTCCATGCTTCAGCCAAGATAACCTTGGAGGAGGAGCAGCCGCTGGTGGTGAACATCGGAGGGTCGCGGCTGAACCAGCTTCAACTGAAGTTGGTAGAGGAGATACTGCAAACTGCTTTTTCAAATCTGTTGAAGAAAATCAATTGAATAAATTCCAAAACTTAAACCATGTTAATGAGAATAGGACGGTAAATGGTTAGATGCATCAGGAATTGTATCTAATGTTTATGAGCAGTGAACGTTATGGTATCAAATATTTATGAAGAAAGCAGTACGAATTATCATCCGGCACACGTCGCGCTAAGTTACAGCTTAGCTAATTAAGCCTATGGCATCATAGCTTTCAAGTAAGTAGCTTCTCATTATGATTAGTAAGCAGTGACCTCAATACCTGACACTAATAAATTTATACATGGTGGATTCCTATAATTCCCAAGATACTGATTACCTAAATATAGTTTCATTTCGATTTCTATGCAATTTCTTCATCTACTAAAGATTCCTTAACAAAATACAAGTAAGCTTATCTGAAAATATATGTATTTTAGTCATAATAATAGAAGATTAAAAGCACTTATGCAAATAAAGAATAAGGAACGGATTAAATAACCTTATAAGGGTTCCCGCACAAACTACGGCGACATGAATACCATTAGGGCTCATATACTTAACAATGACAATAATAATATGCCTTTTAAGAATACAATGAATAAAAAGAACCCGCATTCGTTTATGATTGACAAAAAATAATCGGGCTGTCATGTGTAATTAAACGTCAATATCAATCAACATGCGCGATGCATGTTCAAGTCTATGAACTAATCCAATAATTGATGTAATTTGAACAATGTCTTCAATATTGCGCAATTTCGGCCTATTTTGTGTGGTACGTGTTTTAAGAGGAAGCGGATAAATATGTCGGAATATTGCAGTGAAAATCATAAGTGTCACGGAAGGTCAATATATAGATTATTCTGTAGTTTCTAAGTAGTGATTCATTACAAATTAACCATTTTTTTAGACAAACAGAATGGCCGAGTAACTAATGTTATTTACAAAAACATACACAAATTTTACAAACTGTACATTTTTCATACTCAGTTATAATTCTGCAACAAAATATATATATATGCGCTATCAAATTTAAACGGTTAGCTGTATAGCTTTATGTTATTTAAAGGTAGATACAACTTTTGCGGAGTACATAAATAAACTTATGATAAGTTAACAAGAAATATTAGTTAAATAAATATTCCGAAAAATTAACTCATAAAATAAAATAAGTGTCGCCCAAAATTGCAAGACGGGAACCAACATCATAATGACCAATTTTCTCAAAAAACTAAATTATCTTCGTCCGCTTCCTCTTGTGCCTTGAACGCCTAATAGCTCCTGGCTTCCCACGTCAATCCTAATATAAAAACGTAACGAGACCGATTATATAATGAAGACCAAACCGTCCCACGGGATAATTGCTTTTCATTAAACAATTAACTGCTTTGGCGCTTCGATTAGTGGTAAATGGATTAAGGAAATTGGTAACAACTAATCTACAATACGGAATTAGGAAGTGATCAACCAAGAGCTTTTGGGGCTGTTTATTGGGATATATTAATAATAGATGAATATTTGACGGATAAAGACTTGCTTATAGTTACATATATCCTTATGTAGGAAAGTAGCTAAATTATTTTGGACTATTTATATAGGCTAGATAGTTTCACGTGATACAGATGTGAACATAGTCTAAGATGTTTATAAACCTACATGTCTAGTTATTCGCCTTCGTATAGGTATAACTCTCAAGTCTAGTTACTTGACTTCGTATAGGTCTAACTACTCAAATCTGAACAAACATAATATAGGCATTGGACCTAAAATAAAAATTGTCTGGGATTTTTATAAATGTCTAGTCTAATTTGTACTTTAGTGGTTCAGTTTCAATATATGTTAATTAATTTATTCTAATTAACTGTGTTCCCAGATGCAAATTCGCTTCATCGAATCCTAAGTTCTCATCGAATCCACAGATTCTAAGTTCTATTTTTGTTCTTCCAAGTATCACGACATAAATATTGTATGTTTGAAAGGTTCGCGAGCTAAACTAATATTCTCTAGTCCTGCAAAATGAATGTTTCAACTCTTGAGTGCTTTAGCGAAGCGGGCTATAAATCTGGCGTGTGCACGCTCCATTACTCGTTCTCAGATGCTATATGTTTGTTTTCACTGACGGCTCTCAGAGCAGCCGAGGTTTGGATATCAGTGTTCTTCAGTGCTTTAATGTTTATAGGTAATCTACTAATTGTGTCATGTCAAGCTGTTTGTTTGAGTATGTCTCTGTTTTATCCTAGACAATGTTAACGCCTCCCCGCGCTTTTTGTGACTTCCATAAGATTGCCTTTGGTAACTTTTTATTCTAATATTTATTATTATTGGAGTGTTAGAGACAGTAAATTTGTCGGCTAAGGCCGATATTTCCAACAGTTTTAAAAAATATGTCATACTAGAAATAGTCATAAATTAATGCATCTGACCTTATTTCTTATGAGAAACAGACTGTTAATTGAAAGAAACAGGAAAACGCACGCGCTTAGCAAAAAGACGGGCACATGTAAGACAAATGGAATGGTGTAATGCGGATCGCATTAAAAGCTTCGCGCAAGTCACAACAGATAAATCCCTGACAGTATAAATTATAACTGCCACACCGTTTATTTTTCGGCGGACTTACATTCGCAATAAACCACACATGACATGTCCTGAGGGAAATGATATAGGAACCTCATTAACTTTGAAATTGTTTCTTGAAGACGCCAGATTATTTAGGAATGAGACTAACATTATAGGACCGACATTTTTACAGGAAACGAAAATTTAAATATAATAGTGTACTTTGATCAGATAATGTCAACAATATAGTTAATTACACATTAGAAAAATATTCAGGAGGTAAGGACAATAAACGGTTTGTTAAGTTCCACAGAAGCTGTCGAAGAAGTACGTATAAAGAACAACGGAGTACATTAAGGTAACATCATTAAAGAGCTGGGCATAAATTACTATAGACTTAGCGTCGCTTACAAGTGAATTTGAATCCTATGATTTAAGACACAGAGAGTAAATTTCTTTACGAATATTAGACAAAGGCGATAAAACAAAACAAAACTAAGTAAATTCGGCAACGGTGGCACCAGAATAAACACGCACAGTTGAAACTCATAAACGTCTAAATATACACGAAGCAGAAGCGGGAGACATTCCCACTCCTAATTGCGCAGAGCAACGTGTGTAATACAAACGCTTTAAATTCTCATCCCGACAGTTTTAATTGTTCAGCGAGAGCTTTAAATACGCTCTCAAGTGGCATAGATGCTGCTATTAATGATAATACCTACGGAATCGTGGGTACGCGTAAAAGTGTCACAGCTAAGTCTTCAGACAAAGATTTACCGACGCCTACTCCATTCGAATGTTATATATCTTTACATGGAAGTTGTTTTAATGGTCGAACATATGTTGTATAGCACGATAAGGGCTTTACATTACACCGAAAGGGCGTAGCATAAAAACTGAATAATTTACGGTATACATAAAAGTCTAAAGTAATCCAGTATGGGAGTATGATGTTAAGTACGCTCATCTCCAAATTAATAGCCATGTTTCATGTTAGACGTAATATTATAAGAGCTTAGGATGTGTTTTTTTATCTTTCCAACTTTATTGTAAAATTATAGAATTACAGATAAAATACGAATTATAGCTTTGTACATAAAAATAAACAATTTATAGATAGTAATAAGCAACATTACTTTGAATGTAAAATGTATTTTTCTAAATTTTAATATTTTATAACTAATCGATGTAAAAGCGGCATTTACCTACCTTTATTATAAGTTTTAAATCGTAAATCAGTGAAAATGTAAAACTGCTACTAACTGATGAGCGTAAATGATAAGTAGGAGTACAACCGGTAGCGTATGGGCCCATAAATCCACCGGGCACGTTTCATTTCCTGAGTAAAATTCGTACCTACAGAACGGTAGGGAAAGTGAGAAAGGGCTTCGAATATGGATTAGCGAGGAAAGCCTGTTAGTAATCCATTACGAAGATTAGATGCAAGGTGTTGGTTGTGGGTAAAATAAAAACTGGGAAGCGTCGAAGTCAATTTTACTTGGAAAGTCACGCTTATACGAGAGTGAAAGCATGAATGGTTATGAGTAATACAATTTTCTTTCCAAAAAAATAAAAAAGTTACTGCTTAGATCTTACCTGGGTGATTGACGTTGAAATAACTTATAGCCAGGTTAACATATCAAAAGTAAATGCATTCTGTAATTAATATCAATATAACTGCTGTCAAAGTGACAAAAATACCTTTTGATTGAAATATCATCAGAACGCCGATTGATATTAGATTATTGAAAGAAAATCAGAACCTAATTATGATGAGGAATAATTCCTAAAATTATATAAAAAAACTTATCAGAAACTACAATAAATACCTACATATTTAGATTTCATCACGGAAAAATCGTCAAGTTAAAAATAAAACATACGGAGTCATGAGTATTATATGCATGAATAATTTCAAATTTTGATACCATAGATAAGCGTTATATTTTTTATAATTACGTATAAGTGTAAATATTTATTGTGCAACCGCTTCTCGTACTCAGGGCGATAGTAGGCAGAGAGGTTAAAGATCAAACCGTAAATAATAAAAATCAATGGAAACGGCTGTCGAACGACTATAACGGTTCTAAACTACTATAAGACCATTTATTAATGTGCCCATTAAATTAAGGGGATAGTGCGGAACAAGCCAAGTTAATACAAGCCGAAGACTAAATTAAAAAGTTATGATAATTGCAGGTTGTGTATAATTTTCGTGGACGTAAATTGAAAGAAATAAAACGTAAGTTATTGCGTATCATTCATCATGTTTACAACGTGTTCTTGGTTAGAGTTGCAAGTAAGCGATAGGCGATAAGCGATCTACTGTTTATTTTTTTCGTAGCAAACTGATATACAGTACTCCTGTTTTTACTAGTACGTAGGAGGTCACTACCGCCCAAGGACAACTGAAATTAATATGATGAGTTCTTTAAAAACTAATTGCTATCAGAGAAGATTAAGAATACAGGCCTTGAAAAAGTAAATTATCCCAACAGCCAAACAATCGTATGTTTGTGGTAGTGATAGAGCTGCTAGTGTGCATCTTTAATTGACATAATTATACGTATTAAATAGATCGGTACTTTTTATCCTAAGGTCGACATAATATAATATCTAAATTTATTATTTTTCGATATTTTCAGCTTAGATAATTAACACATGTCGAAATAAAGGATTTAAAAAAGATCGCTATTCGCCAGTGGTTAGACCATTCATTCAGAAAACTTATATGTACTATGAAAATCGATTTCGAAATTTCAATCCTACTCGAGAGCTTCCCGAAATAATCGTAACACGTACCCATCGATGTATTACGGCGCACAACATAAATCAGACAAACGGTCCGGTCGGACATTTATTTAATATGCACAGAAGATTTACCTCCGGGTCGCCTGGATTTAATCGAGGGCTGCCGTAATGGAGTTTATAATGTAAGTGCAGTCATACATCTTTTCTCGGGACTCTGGAGGTCTATTCTGTACGCCTAAATCCGTGGTTACGATCGAAATTCCCCGTGTTTCTTGTTTAGGGTTATATATAGACGTCGTATGCTCCTCTCGAAAAATGAATAGTATTCGACTTTTGACAGCTAAATTCTAATGCGCATGGGTTTAAGCCCATCCGATAAAAATTGCATTTGATGAAGATTACCTCAAACTTACTTTGGATGGATGGAAAACTTCGATTATAAGAACATGAGGTACATATATATCTTGCAGACTGCTGAATTTATTTCCTCAAAACGATTTCTACATTTTCCTTTAACAAAAACATATTAAATCATATAATTAACAAAACTGTTTTTATTTATTAACAAAACATTTTATTTATGTAATTATACATATTATGCAATATTATAATGTTTCTAATATTGTCAGAAATATATCAAAAGTATTATCAAGAGTATACTCAACTACTTATTATTCATCATACGTCTCGTTCTACTTCGAACAACAAAATCGTCTTAAATATAATTAATAAATTTGATTTTAGAGGCAAGTAAATCGACAACTTTGTTATTAAATTAGCTACGGAGTACCTACCAGATTTTGTAATTATTGTCCAATTAACGGACTTTGTTAAAGATAAAGTTGATGAATTTCCTCTTGAGATGTTACTCATTAAGTGAACAAGTTTTAATCCACCAGATGTAACTTCAAAGACATCTTGTATTAATTAAAATTAGTTGCGAACTTTATATTCTGCGAGCGGATCTTTGAATCTATGGTCTGGCATATTTTGTGTAAAATAAAATTATATTTAAAATTAACTTAAATCTTAAAAATAAAATAAATCAAAAATCTCAGGAAATCATTTTTACTTTTTTATAATTCTTAGCATTTGTTAGTGTACAATAATATGATAACATTTAATTTGTTAGTTGTAGGCTTTTTGGCTAGTACTTGGCTTCATGATAGTCACATAAATTGTATAAAACTATAAGTTTTTAATTATTTGTATACACATAGTTTGTTGTTATACATGATAAATATAGGTACGCTTAAACATCCAGTATTTTTACGTT